>CANTUT010000937.1:160000-281933 GCA_947687605.1 Reutealis trisperma
TATATATATATGGTATACGTTACATATATAATTGGTAAATGTCTAATATATGTTTAATATTTAGTATATATTTGCTACAATTGGTATAGCATTTGATATATTATTTCGTATATATTTGGAATATTAAACTCAAATAAATAAATTTATCTATTTATTTAATCTGAAATAAAATTCAAATAAATTTATTTCATCTCAAAATTAATACTCAATTCTTGAACATATTTATTTAATCTCAAATTAATACTCAAATAAACTTAAGCTTAAATAGTTTAAATTCAAATTTAAATTAATAAATTACTACTTAAATAATATATTTTTTAAAAATATATTTAAAATTAGATATTCAATCAAATTAATTCAAAAATTATTATAATTTTTGAATTGAGTTGAGTTTGGTATTCAAATTATTTGAGATCAACTAATAACACCCCAACATAAAAAAAAAAAAAAAAAAAATTTGATTAATTTAAAAACCCAATTTTTACTTTTTTTTTGCACACAAAAAAAAAAAAAAAAAA
Organism: Reutealis trisperma; assembly: GCA_947687605.1. Taxonomy (NCBI): domain Eukaryota; kingdom Viridiplantae; phylum Streptophyta; class Magnoliopsida; order Malpighiales; family Euphorbiaceae; genus Reutealis; species Reutealis trisperma. Next base: position 160,519 of record CANTUT010000937.1, read on the forward strand.
AAAAACAAGTGTTGCAATTTTCTTTTGAAACTAGCTAACCAAGTTTGATATGATGGATTGCCTTTGTGTCTAGGTTTATCCTAATAATATGCCCACACACTACACCATCAATTTTATTAATATAAAACTATATATTCAGTAGGTGGAAAAGCATCAATCTAAGAGAAATACAGTGTAAAAAAGTAATAATGATCCAGAAAAAATAACTAATATATATTTTGTATACATTTGATATATATTTCATAGAAAATACATCTAAGAGAATAATTGAAGGGGTATTCGCCATAGATTTCTTTATGCAATATAATAAGCAGAAAAAATTCAAAAAAAAATTTATATTGCCTCACATATAATGTCTATGGTGTCGATCCTTGTTTGGGAATCCATAATGGTTAAGCCATAATTCTACCATGATAAAAGCATTTTTCAAGAATCAATAAAAGAATAATAAAAAAAGGATCAACAATTATCAATTAATCACTTGTTTCAGTACTTTTACCAAATAATTGGTGTGCAAATCTCATTCTCTTTCCGAATTTAAAAATGACTTATTGATTTTAGCCAGTTCAAAACCTTTCCTTGAATGCTCCCCAATTTATTAATTTATATTTAAATATTTTTCAGCTATATTTATCATATAAGAAATTAGTGTATCAATTTATTGGCTCTTTTCACCTACTATATATTATTGATGAAATAAGCACTTAAGTATTCTTTTTTTTTTTTTTTATTAGGTGTGCATTGATTGGAATTTAGCAAAACCAGAACCATCAAATTTCAAACAAACAAGAAGCAAAAATATTTGGACAAATTGAATCATACGAACCTAAACTCAGAACCTAAGATCGAAAAACAGGACGAGAAAACTTCTCATCTGCTTACATATATATTCTTTGCATAGAAATTCAATTCTATGCCAACTTGAATTTTATATATATATATATATATATATATATATATATATATATATATATATATATATATGACAAAGAACTTTAAATTATATTATTGAAACTTGTACAAAAAGTTCCAATAATCTACAAACAAACAGGCACAGCCCCACTATTAATCAAAGTAAATCAATAGATATTCATGAAATTTGGAAAGAAGAACCAATAATTAATGTATACAACCAAATTAAACCCACCAAAACTATCAAAATTCAAAACCATACACAAATTACCAACACCCAAATGATCAAAACACAAAACCCCATCTTCAAGATCCAAGATTTCTGCATTTTCATAAACATCTTTTCTCTAAAATGTCAATTAATCTAAAAAAATCTGCTACTACAACACATAAAGCGCTCATAGATGGATTCAATACCTCCTTATAAATCAAAATCTCAAACAAAATCAATCTCCCTTAGCTTGAATTAGTTATTCTACTGAAAATGAAGAACTTCCACATCTTTTTTAGACCTTACCTGCTCACCAGTATAGAAAACCCCATTAACATCTCCAACTTTCTCTCAAATCCTCCATCAACTCTCTTCCTTTCCACAAACTCATACTATCACCATCTCCAAGAAAATCAAGAATGCCTTGTCGATCGACTTGATATGGCCGAGATGGCTGCAATGGAGCCAACTGGATCTTGCAGGCAATGCAAAAGCAGGGCAGCTCAATTGGGTTCTTTCTTACTTTTAAAACGTGTGAAAGAAAGAAAGAAAAAAAAAAAGAAACGGTGGAAAAGAAATAGCAAGATTATTAAAATGTATAAAATAAAAAGCCACCGGGCAAATGATATTTTAACAAAAAAAAATATGATGTACGTTGTAATTTCCTCTTTATTTTTTAAAAGTATATATATATGTATATGCCAATACCCCCTTCACCCCATTATAAACGAAGTGGATTTTACCTGCCCATTAGAATCGGATTTTACGAATATCCGCCGGCCCAAATCAAAATGGCCATCCCACTGCACCAATTTGTTAACATTTAAAATGAACGATGATAAAAAATAAACCATGTCAATAGAAGGAAGAAGATCTAGAGTATGATCTTGTTAGATCACTTGTTTTGCATCTAAGGAATTTGAGAACAATTTGTTCAATTAGTAATGGTTCAGTAGTTATTCTTAACCATTTCATTTTGTTAAACACGGCATGAATGTTATGACAAATAGTAGTTTTCCAAGCGTATGAATTTATATTACGATTAGTAGGCTGTAATGAGATGTAATATGATATGATCAAATAAATTTTTAATGTAAATTTATATTAGAAATTTATTTGATTACATTATATTACATCTCATTACGGCCTACTAAATACAGTATTAGTGCGAGGGTTCAAAGCTTGAAGCTATTCACTGCCTTGAAACTCAAATCACTCCCGTGAATCCAAAATCCAAAATTCTCTGATAGGCAACACTATTAGCTGAGAAAAGCTTTGAAGCTTTAGTGGAACAAGGCAGCCAAAACAAAAATATAAACGAAGGACTAGCAGTAGCTAAAGAGTAATTCCACATAGTAGTAGAGAAACCAGCCAACACAGCACTCTAGATAACAAGAAAGTTAAACCCACACAACCACTTGGTGAGCACAAAGCGAACTAGTTTTTCGCCTTTTACTAAAGAGCACCATGTGCTCGTCCCAGACAGCACAGAATTTGCATTAACAACACTACCGTTATGTCCCAAGAATTATCTGTCTAAATTATATGAATTAAGTGATTAATTATGCGTGTTATTAACAGCAATAAAGACAGAGAGGGAGAGAGAGAGATGTATCCCTCAAATTCATTATTCAAAAAATTGTTTATACAAATAAACACAGGGAATCCAACACAGACTGTTGTCACAAGACACACATATACTATACACCTCAAATTATTTAATAATGAAAAAAAATATTAAAGAAAAAGAAAGAAAGAAAGAAAGAAAACCATCCACAATGCCTACAAAAATCATATAACATGCCAAACTTATTTTGGCTCCATAACCAAATTCTTGCTTTTCTAAATCTTCAAAATGTAGAGCAGCTTAATAGTAACTAAAGCCACTTAATTAACAAATTGATCAAGATCAAAATTAAAAAAAAAAATACCCATTTTATTCCAACATTGAACTAGCCATAGCTGGAGTTCCTAGAGGCTTGCCACGCCCCATAGTGAAACCCCTGGTCCCATCAGGCATTCTTGGACCCTTAGTAGTATGTTTAGCAGATGCTTCACATTGCGGAGAACTAACAGATTGTGAAGGAGGGGCAAGCAGGCCTCGCCCTCCATGGCTTTGACTGCGTCCTCTTCCCTTTCCTCGACCTCTTGCCCATCCTTTCTTCAATGCTCCTGAATTTTCTTCCACCTAGATGAATTTCATGTGAGATCATAACAGTATCCTCATTATTCCAAAACATTTAAGACTGTTTCTTATGCTATAATGTAATCAAATGCATTTGTTTACATTACAATATATTTCGGAGCATAGCTTAACTTTCACATTTTCCTTATTAATTGCATGTCTCTTTAACTAGTAAATTAGTAAAAATATGCATGAAATCATATATAAGCAAAGTTGCTTACATTACTCTCAGTGACAGATTCTGAATTGTTTGTCTGAGAAGAATCTTCATTTGATTCAGGAACTGGTAATTCTTCATCGTCCAAAAGGCCATCAAACTCAGACTTTCTGTTCTTGAGAACAGATTTTGGCTGCACAATTTTCATATTTAAAAAGCTACATTAAACAAAAGAATATACGAACAAGATACTAGAATTAATAGCTTAGTTTAGGCATACTGAGCATCTGAGCAGCACCCTGACTCGAAGCCCTTTTCTCCAATTCCTTTCATCATTCAACTTCTCAACCTAATCAAGTTAAATTCCTCTCAATTTTCATTGAAAACAGAAAACAGCAAATACCCAATTGCCAATTTTTATGAACTTGACATACCGCTTTCTCTGCTGTTTCTGGACTCTCAAACTCCACAAGTGCATGTAGCTTTGATAGAATAAAAATGAAAAAAAAAAAAAAAAAAGAAAAATACAGACACAGAGTTCATGAGAAAAGCTTACAACTGTTTCTTGGTTTTCAAAAGCAAAACGTTCGTAGATTCAGGATTAATACCTTGTTGCTCATGAAGAAATCACTTTTAGTACGGGAAGAATTGGATTCTTGAGGATGACATATTCTGATGGTTCTTACACTGCTTGATGGGTGCAAAATTATTAATAAGCAAAAAGACTCTTTAATATTTGCAAGAATACTTAAAGAAATATTAGAGTTGAAGATTTAACCTTCCAACCACACTGAATATTTTCTCAAGGTTCTGATGAGAGTGATCTTCAGGCAAATTCTCCACCACAACAGTACGAGACTGCAAAATCAAAGGAACATACTGTGCATTAGCAGAAAGGTTTCAAAACAGCACTCGTAGGCTATGTTTGATACGCTATAATAGAATATAATCAAATATATTTATAATTCGAACAAAAAATACATTTCATTACATTATATTATGGCTACAGCATATACTAAAAGGGATTTCAGTAAAAGGGATATTTGATTTAAAAGAGAAAGTACACCCTGAATACCTGCAAGTCTTCTCTGTCTTTCTCAGTAAAAGGGATTTTACGTTTAACTTTCTTACCATCTTCACTTACAACCTGCAGCCAGCAAAAAAAAGGCAGTAATTTTAGAGATAAATAGACAATTAATCTGAATTTTACTGTGTTTGTTTTAATTAATGATAACAAAAGAATGGTGCAATTTTAAGATAAGAACTCACAAGCTTTAAAGAAGACTGAAGTGCTTGGGCAAGCAAATGGTTATTGTTAACAAGAGACTTCATTTTCTTTGAGGAAGCAATAACAGATATTGGTACTGTCAAAGAGTGAAAATGGGTCCAAAATAAAAAAATAATGCTGTCTTAATCAGAAGAACTAATTACAAAAATTTATAGGGTCATTAAAAAAATAAAATAAAATAACTCTACAATGATTCTTACCATAGCCTTCAGGATCTTTACTTATGTGTTTTGACATGGATTCATTTGCAAGAAGACTCATGTCACTGAACTGATACTCCACCTGTTTTATAAAAAATGCAAACAGTCTTTAGATTCATAATGTTGACATAAGAATTCATTAGGGTATGAAGAATCCCAAATAAAAGATTGAAAAGCAAGAGGCCTATTTCAATTGAAATGCATGTCCAGTTTTGATTGTTATAAATGTAGTTAAAACTTTTTATTTATAAATTTAGATTAAAAAACAAAAGACAGAGAAGATTATTACTGGGAAACTAAACATGATCTTGAAATGTTCAAAAAGAATTCAGATTAAGAAAAGAAAGGTGTTGTGGAATATCTATATTATTGTCACAGTTTCTCCCATTTTATCAGATAACATTTATGCCAGATCTAAAATCAATCTTTAAATTTTACACATGAAGACAAACAATGATACTACAAAAAAGCAATTACAAGGATAGAAATTGATTCATAAATAATCTTTTTAAATTTTAATAATATGATCGAATACTTGAGAGTGCTTTTGGTACTCTATATAATATAATCAAATAAATTTCTAATATAAATTTACGTTAGAAATTCATTTTATTATATCATATTATATTCCGGCTTATCAAACACGTTCTAAATCAATTTCATGAAATTAAAAAAAAAAAAAAAAAAAAAAAAAAAGCAAACCTGTTTGAGGATCTTTTGGCGAAGATCATCAGTGAGAAGAGTAGTCTTATTGGAGGAATTGGGCAAAGCAAGATTTGGATTAGAGATCAAATAGGCATGAGGGTCTTGCTCACCAAGAAAGAACCAGTCAGATCCACCAGTGGCTCCAAGATAATGAAAACAAGGATAAAAGTAACCAGAAATAGGCATCTGGGACTGGGCGGTGGCAGAAGCGGTTGGAGAATGGGATCTGGGCACAAATTCAGGTGCCTGAGCATTGAATTTGAAATTACTACTATTACTACAACTACTTATACTCTCAATTACTGGTTTTGTAATTGTTTCTTTAATATCAAGAATGATTTCTTGCTCTGTTTCTTGTTCTTGTTCTTGTTCATCTTCAATCTTTCTCACAGGCTGTTCTTGCGCCATATTAATTTCTTTCTTTTTTTTTCTTTTCTTTCCTTTATTATTATTGTTAATAATAATTTTCCTTAAAATCTCTCTCTCTCTCTGAGATTTGTGGGTTTGTTTGATTAAGTGTTTGTTTGTATCATGTAAAACTCTCTCTTCCTGAAGATTAGTAACTGAATTGCCAGATATTGAATCCACATTTCGCGCCTAATTTGAGATAATTTTATTTATTTTTATTACACAAGACCGTTGCTTGTGGATTTGACCAGTTATTTGAGGTTTGGATTTTGCCCATTTGCCACGACCACAGTTACTTTCTCCCTTATAAATTTTACAGGTTAATAAAATTTCCATATTTTGAATAATTATTTACCTCAATAACAAATATATTAGATTATAAAAAATTCTTACCTATACGAATCCCACGTCTCAATTCAATAAAATAAAAATACGTACAGCAAAAAAATAAAACATATCGGTACATTTTTTACGTCTAAAAAATAGATAAAAAATTTATATTATATAAAGTATATTATTACTTATTAATTTAACGAATGAGATAAATCTATATACTATGTACAGACAGAAATTTTCATTAAACTAAAAGTAATTCCATTTACACAAATATTTTTCTAAATTGGGCTAAAACTCAATATCCAAACTCTAACATGATAATAGGTTCAGCCCAAAATAATATGTTAGGCTTTGAGTAGTCTAATTATTTTAAGTAGGAGGCCCACAATGAAAACTTTGGAACATCCCTTGTAGAATAGCCATGAATTGTTCATCACCTAAAACATAATAAGAGTAGTTGGATACATTTTCTAAACCCTAATTTAATATAATTCAATGTAATGCAATGAGGATGCTATGTTAATAATTAACTCTACAATATCTATATATAGAAATAATAATTCTAAATAAAGATTTTCAAAGCCATGCTTGTCCAATTCATCATCAATAACAAAGTTAAAGCAAGAAAATCACTAGTCAAAGTTGCATAAAACTTGAGACACTAATCAAAATCCCTAATCCTATTTTTTGGATTAGTGCTACAATGTCATTAACGATAATCATAATCGTCTAATAATTTCCACATTCATTATAGTTAACAAAAAATGCACATTTTTAAGCTAAATAGAGGGAATACTTTATACAACCAATGCTTTAAATGGAAAGTGGAAGTGTTAAAAGTACTAATAAACTCATATTGTCTGCCTTTGCCATATGATCACAAGTCACTCTTCTTGCAACCTATGTTATGTGAACATAAAATAATTAGCTAAAGGTATTTTATTTTTATTTTTTTAATCATTTTCTTCATCTATTGGACCATTGCTACACAATATAAAATAGTTAATTTCCTTTCTAATCCCCAATTCTTAAGGTATTGTTTAGTAAATTGTAATGACATATAATATAACGTAATTAAATGTATTTTTAGTATAAATTTACATTAAAAATATATTTGATTACATTATATTCCATTTCAGCTTACCAAATGCACCTTAAGGCTATGTTTGGTTTATGAAATAGTTAATGAATAGAATAGTTATTCCATATGAAATAATTATTATAAATTTTGTTTTAAATTTTAGATAGAATATTAATTTTATGGAACAATAATTTTATAATTTTTATAGAATACATATTCTTCTAAAAAGTAAAGAATTTGTATTGTTTATACTATGGAATAGAACATTTTCATTTTTACTTTTAAAAAAATATTGACAAGTTTAAGCTCATTACTATTGCATTATTTTTTTTATTTTCAGATTTTTATTTTTATTTTTTTATTTTTAAATTTTAAGTCAAATAAAAATTTTATTTATTATGCATTTAAATTATTTATTGAATAAAATTTGGTAAAATTATATTTAATTTTAATATTAATAATGAAATTAATTTATAAGGATATTATGATTATTTATATGAATAGAATAGTTATTCCATATTATGAACCAAATTATAAAATTGAAATAATTATTCTATTTCTATTCTATTTTATTTTTTAAAAATAATTATTTTATTTTTTATATATTTTATTTTGCGATCTAAATATAGCCTAACATCAATAAGAAAATTTCATGTTTTGTAAAGAATTACACTTTATACATCTCATTGAGAAGTGTAAATTTTTTCTTTAAATTTTTTTTATTATTTTACTGCCCAAACAAATAGAAGTAAAATTAAAATTTCTTTTCTTTCCCTTTATTTTCATCAACTTTCTTTAAAAAAATACCAAGCATTAGATCTATTTGATTAGTGGTATTGATCCATTATCAACAACTATTTTTTTAAAATGATTAACAGCTAGTGATTACATTACATGATATTGATTAGACATTGAAAAAATTAAAAATTTTCATTTTCATTATTTCAGTTATAATTTAAAAATATTATTCTAACCATTATAATTTATAGAATATCCTCAAACTAACAAATTAAAAGTACAAATACTAAATCCCAATCACTCATCCAAACACCAAATACTTAATATCCAAAACTTGTTAATTATGAAGTACTTAGCTTGATATGTTTCAACAACTGAATTAATAGAAACATTTAAAAAAAAAAAAAAAGGTTTAATTTTTAATTAATTTTTTGTAGAAAAGATTGGAGAAAGGATAACTTTTCAAATAAGTTGTTGGTTGGCCTTTTTGCCAAATGGTTGTTTTCTTGGTTGGGCTTTTAGTAACTTTTCTTCCATTATAGTTTCCTAATAACACTAGACCTATGAAAGAAAGATTGAAAGAGGAAGGGATCATCATGTCTAGCTGATCTTTCAAGGAATCTTCAATAGGAATATTGTTCCTTAAGTGGGACCAATTTTTAACAAAGCTACCATGTGATATATCATATGGGTAGCTAAGCTATTATTATTATTATTATTTATGTAATTTTCTCATATCATACATATATTTATTAATACAACGAATCGTGAGATTCAATTTATAAAAAAAAATTATAAATTAAACAAACTAAATCTTTAAAAAATTTAATACTTTTCAAATTGAGATGATTAGTACTACTCAAGCTATGGTGCTTAATTAGCTTTGCTCACTCCACATATTTTATTTATTCTCTATCTCCCATTAAAAGAAACAAAATAGTCCTTAGATTTCAAAATCTACTAATTAATTAATTAGGTATTATATTTAAGGTTTAACCTTATTTAGAAGGACAAATTAATGAGAGGTTCCATCATTTTTCACTCTTTACTTGTTTCACCAAACAAATTTATACCATTTTTTTAAAGTGAGCCTATCAAAGTGGGCTCCTTCATTATATATCTTGTCTGTAAGATTCTCTCTATTATTTTGTTTCTGAGAGTGACTGTTTTGTCATGCATCTATCAACTGATGGTGTTTTTTTTTTTTTTTAAATACTATTAATTATTATTATTATTATTAGTGGGGAACTACTGGGTTAGGTGAAAAAATCAAAATTAAAAAAAAAAAAAAAAGAAAAGATTTTTTACAGTTAACTAATTAAGAGGCTGTTTGCAGACCACATAATTCAGTCAGCTGGCACAAAATAATACATGCTGATAACTTTATTATATATATATAACCTGAAAAGAATGAAAATAAACTATAAGATAATTTAATTTTCTGAATCTCATTTTTTAGGGTTTTTTTTTTTTAATGCCTTATTGTCATTAATTACTAAATTTAGCAGATTTATAATATGCAATTAGGCCTAAGGCGAAATTCAGTTTTGGTCAGATTTCTTGATTGCCAAACATACCTTAAATTTGGTGAACTAAATTTAGAAGAGTAATGGCAAGTGCTTGTTTATCCATCTTATCATTTCCTTGATAAAGAAAATATTATTCCAGAATAATTTGACATTGGCCACAATTACAAGAAAAGTCAAGGAATATAAATCCCCCAAAATATTCTCACAGGGCAACTCTGGATCCTGAATTGTCTGCTTGTACAACAATAATTATTTCTTTTAAACCATGTTCAATTGTTTATGCTTATCCTAATAAATATAATATAATTGTTCCCATTATATATTATTATCCTAACATGAAACTTAAAATGAACCCAAAATGGTAATAATTTTGATATTAGAGACATTGAATTTAGAAAGAAACACTACTTTGGATCCTATCTATCTAAATCTTTAATATATATATTAAATTGGATTCCATTTCTTGTGTGAAAAGCTACTGTTTGGTTTTGCCTATTATTATTGTCAAGAATGAAAGAAATTCTTTGGTTCAGTGGTATTAGAATCATATCTGAAGCTGAAAATTTTCGAATTCAAATACCAGATGAAGTTAAATTTATAAAAATAATAATAATAAAAAGAGCTAAGAAAAAAGAAAAATAAAGACTGCCTTTTCTGCAATATTTTCTGCAGAAGAAAGTAGGATTCCATGGTAGTAATAATACTGTAATGGGAATTATGTGACTTTTGAAAATTCGTCAAGATCTATTAGAAGAGGAAGAAACTATCAATATTGAAAATGAAATATTCCTAATTTCCTTTGGAGACTGCAAAAAATTACAAAAGACCAGGAATCTTACAATAATTCCAGGTGGAAAGTTTCAGCTGTCTTACAAATCTCATCTTTCCCCTGAAGCAAATCCAAAGAACACTCAGGAAGTGTCTTAAAGCAAACTAGAGTTTGCTTGAATTATTGTCACAAGAAATTCTTTCTGATATAAATCCATTTCCATTGAATTAACTTCCAAGATAAGGTAATTCTAATGTAGCATTAGCATTTCAAGTTCTCAAATTGGACATGAGTTCTAATAATGACACAGAAAAAGCTTTTGCGTGTATGAGAACTAAGGCCTTTTTTTCTTCCATGCAAACATGGAAATTAGAATCTTTATATCAATTCCGAGATAATACAAAACTCAATATCAAGACAGAAGGAAAGCTAATCCTGCAAAATTTCACAGCCTCTCTCACTCAAGATCCCTTTCTCCATTATGTAATTTTTTTAGTATTATTTTTCTTTTAGTCATATAATCCTCCCATGTATAGTTTTATCTGCAAAATTCATGGTGGATACAATCTATACATCATCTTTTCCTGATCTGTGAATATGACTTTTCCAGCTATAGCCTTCAGATTTGGCATCCTCATCATCTTCCATGCTATCACCTCCTGTAGTGGAGGTTCCTCCAGTGTTTCCGGCCAACTGCAGGGGACCCTCAGGTGAGCCAGATTGTGAACTGGTAGCCTTTGAGGAGTCACCATACTGATCTTGGGATACCCACAAACCCCCCAAAACAACTACGGATTGGTTTGCAGGGGCAGCTGTAGCTGTTGGAATCCTTCGTGTATGTAGTCGGTATTTCTGCAATGACAAGAAAGATCTTCCATCAATCCTCAAAATTTTGTTTAACTCTTAGAATGAGGCAAAAAAAAATTGCTTGAGCAGTTTAAGCATTTTCCTTCATTTTACTCGTTCTTCATGTAAATCAAATAAAGAACTGCAATAGGAAGTTGAAAACTCACTTGCAAATGACTCTTCACTTCATCATTGGTCAAGCCATCAACTTGCATGAGTTCTCTAATCTGCTTTGGAGTAGCAGCTGCAAAAATATCCAGAAAATTTAAATTATATGCCTTAAAATTTTAATCAAAGGGAAGAACATTCAAGACAGCCACTAATTCCCCAAAAATGGACCAATTCAGCTTTCAGAGTTTCATCAGATCATTAATCTTTCCCATTCTAGTTTCTTATCTCACGTCCATCTCCTTGTTTTTTATCAAATTATAAATAAAATTGCAAACTTTATCGGCTTATATCCAAATCTATAATTGGAAGTAGATACAGATAAAGATAAAAATTTGCCATCCACATTTTGCACGTTCTATCCACCAATCTCATTAAGCAATTTGGCAGTATGCAATATCAGGAATCTCCTACCAAAAGACATAATCAAAGTCACCATGAAAGTTTCATTTGAAATCAACTATATCGACATATGCTAACCTTGAGAGCCTCCAAGTTGTTGTAAAGCATTGACAAACCGGCGATGCAACTCCGGGGACCAACACCTCCTCTGCTTCCTAGCAGTCTGTTGCTGAGATAGTTGTGATCCATTTCGTAAATTTGATTGAGAAGTAGGGGCAGAAGAGGAAACTGCTCTACTACAACTGGTTCTTGAACCTGTTGAGCCAGAATCTTCTCTCAAGTTCTTGATTCCAGGAGTCGAAAGAGAAAGACCAGGAACTGGCAATTGCTCCCTATTTTTATTATCCTCCTTATTTGATAAACCAGTATAGCTCTTAAATGGCATAAATGATCTAGCTACACTTCTGCTTTTATATGCCTGGAATGTATCCTCATTTGCATGCTGATTTTCTTTCTTAGTTGTCTGTACAAGCAAAACAATAAAACAAGGAAAGATCAACTTCCATTTCTTTCTCTTGTATTAAAGATAAACACATCAAACAAACTCACAGGAACTTGAACTTTGAGTTAATTATAAAAATTATTAGTTTTTGTTGTTGCTGTTAATTTATTACCTTATATTCTAGTTTGAGATTTTGTTTTGGATCAAAGATGCAATCAGTGGTGGTTGAGGGATGATCATTAGTATTCCATAACTGAACAGAGCTCATCCAATTTTTCTTATCTCTAGAGTCTTTTTCCTTTTTTATTGGAACATCTTCTTCTTCTTCATCATCATCATCATCTTTCTTCTTTAATGGAATGAACTCTTCTAACACTGGTTGATTATTTGATGCTGCACATTGCAATGACTCTGCCTTCAGAAACACAATAGCTGCAACAGAACCATACAGAACAAAGAGTTAAGAACAGCCCCAAGATAAGCATCATCAACAATAAAACCAAGTCTCTACCAGTATCCTTCAAGCTAAAAAAGAAAACAATAACAACGACAACAAATTATTCATCAAAATCATAAAAAAAAACCAAAACCAATTTCCATTAACAAAAAGTAAAGATCAACACAAGCAAAATTCATCAAAAAAATCAAAACCCATCAATCAAAATCATCAGAAGATTGAAACGATTACCATTTTTTCTAAAAAAGAAAAAATTAATCTGTGATGACAAATTCAAAAGGAAGGAAAAAAAAAAACCAACCATCATTTAAGAGAAGCATGCAAAAGGGTAGCTCCCGTTTAAACGCATCGATCTTTCTCATTTCTTCTTCCAATCCCTTAACAAAACCATCAAGTTTCGAAACCTTATCAGAAACGTCTCGGATCAAAGACACCTCCTTGAGGAAATCACTGATCGTTTTGGGTACATAGGTTGGCCTAAAATCCAAGCTTAGTTCAGGTGGAATCGAACCCATTTCTCAGATTCCTCCTTTTTGCGCTGTGGATTGGTTTTTGTGGGTTGTTGTTGTTGTTGGATAAAATGGATATGGAAGTGTGAAATGAAACGAGGGAGAGATAGAAAGAAGGTGAGATATCTAATATAAATATATATGTGTGTGTGAGAAAGAAGAGAAGTGTTTATGTATGTATTTTTTGGTTTAATTTGCTTTGAAAATCAAAATAAAATTTCAGAGGAAAATTAAGGAAGACGAAGATTCTGTTGTGGGTTTTTCGGGTTATAAAGATCTCTTTCGCGTCGTCGCATATTTTATCTTTAAATTTGTAATATATATTACCGATTCTATTTGATTCCCACCGAGTTCACTCGCCCTAACTCGGACTTTATTTTCATTTTTTTTTTTATCAATTTGAAATATTAAGAACATAAATGTAGTTTATTTTTATTTAAAATATAGATGATATTTATATTAAAAATAAAATAAAATGGTAATTAATTTTTTTACCCCTTTTTTTAATAAAAATAATTTAAATATAAGATTTCCATAATTTACAAATAAAGAAATTGGTACAAATTATTTGGAATGCATTATTGTAGTTATTTTTGTCACTTTTTTTTTTCTGTAGATTTTTGTTTGGATTTGAACTTGAAATTCATTGGTTGTCATCAATCTTTGTAATCTTTCAAAAGATATCTTAATGATTTTAGTGCATTTTAATTAACAAGAAAATGTTACTTGTCTCTCTTTTTTTTACTAATTTATTTTTTACCTTATGTACTACTCCATAATTTTACTTATCAATAATATGCTTTCAAAAATATTTTTTTAGTAACTAATATATATTACTAAATACTAACCACATGTTTTTTTTTTTTAGGGAAATATTACTAATACAAGTTTATATACTCTATATATGTTAATTTCATTTGATGATAAATAATTAAAAACATATCTAAATTATGGTGAAGAGTTAAAATTTCAATCCCTTTTTCTCTTTTATAAACCTAATAATAATAATAACAACAATGGGAATGAAAAAAATAAAATAAAGAATAATATTCTTATAAATAATTAATCATATGACTTCATATAAATTTAATTTTTAAGAGATTTATTTAACATGTAACGAAAATTTTTCTAAACAATTCTTAAATTCATTTTTATTATTATAGATATAAATTTTATATATAATTTCCAAGAAGCCTTTTATTGAAAGAATCAACTAATAAGTTTTTAGGATAAATTTCACTCATGGTTCTTGAACTATTCATCAATGAACATTATAGTCCTCAAACTCAAAAATGTTAGCCAATTTATTCTATTGGTCACTTGAAAATTTTTCCATCCAACTACTGTTAAACCATTAATGGATAATTTACATGGATTGTCAATTCACTATTTTTAGGTACACAGGCACCATGTAAACTAAAAAACTCATTTCCTCTCCTTAGTTCTCTCATCCATAAGTATTGAGAGCTCACAGTAGCGCTGATCTAGGACTCGTAGCAATGGCAGTTCATAATTGACCGATCTTCATCTCTAGTTGGCAAGTAATGGTCGTGACCTAGTGAGAGCTTGACACTAAAAAATTCCATTGAAGAAAAATGATGGCGAGATGGCAACTTTTGGCAATGAAAGCTTGCAGTGCGAGCTTAGATCTTGGTTGGCAACGGGCTCTTGACCAATAGTAGAAATTTAGCCTTTCGCCACCAATCATTGTAATAGGGATGGAGATTAAATTTGTGCTGTTAGTTTGGTGATGGTGAAATCGATAGATGAAGATTACCATAAAACAGCTTAATCAAAGATAGTGACTTTCGAGCCAGCTGCTTCTTTTAGGTAAAGGGTTTAAATCTTTATAAGGTTGATGAAGTAAGAAACAACTAGAGAGATAGAAGTAGCAAAATTATCATACTGGTAAGCTTGATAAAGTGCACATATGGTTCAAATCCTCCTCCTCCCTGATGCTTAGAAAAAGAAAAACTGAAATCGATATCTAGAGACTAGAGTAATTAAAAATAGAAAAATATAAATTCCCCAATTATGTGTGAGATGTTCAATCTATGAATTTCAGGACATGTAGAAGTGAATATGATGACTCCATTAATGTAAGAATCCAAAATTTCCATGGTAAATGAATTTATTTTCCAAATATTGCTAATGAAACTAGGATCGTAGAAAGGTGGAGAAAATCAGTGAAAATCTTTATCCAATGACATCAACAAATTCGTCAATCTCCATGAGATTAGTATTATTATATGTGGAAATCTTGTTTCATTTCCTAATGGAGGGCTGCCCACCACTTATTTGAAAAAACTCCACATTGACAACTATAAGAAACTTGTGGCTCTTCTTGATAGCATTCACAAACTCACAACTCTTCAACATGCAAGAAGTATTCTTAGCACTAATAGAATATCAAACAAATTAAAATAAAAGGAAATCAAATATGTACAACTTGTCGTTATATGATTTTTTCGTGTGCACTTAAGTTGTTCGATAAAATGCCTACACTGATATTAAGTCCAACATATGCTATGGATCCAAGCATATTAAAACTCAAATTTTCTATTGAATTGATCCATACTAGTCTAGAAGATCTCGTTTTGGAAAAGATAGAGCTAAATTTTTCAATCAAACATTTGGACCTCTTATGAAATGTGATTTTATCATTCATCACTAGACTAGAAAACTCGTAGAGGATCTTACTCCATTTCCTCATCTTCAATTTTTCATGGAGAGTTCATGGGTTTTCTATACTTAATTATGGTAAACTATATCTTCCATATTTAACAAATATATATCTTTTTCTCAAATCAAATTAGACTGTTTTTCTTAATTTGCTCTGTCAAATTTATCACCACTTCCTACCCCTCTTGGAAAGCTTCCTAGTGGAAGGGGTGGACATGGTGGTCCATTAGATAGTGTTGGTAGCAGCGTGGCACTTGGTGGAGGTCGCACTCCACTTGAAGGAGCAATATATTTGCCAATGAGAGCATCAGTAGATGGTTTAAGAGGTGGCCAAGTTGTTCTCCAGTAACCTTCACCCATTGATTTCACCATTACTAAACCAATAGCATAAACATAACCAAAACTGAACCTCAACATTCCATCACTAGGAGTGGTGCCCAAAGGCTAAGCTTATACTATCAATCAAGAGCCCGTCGCCGACCTAGATTCAAGCTCGCATCGCAAGCTCTCATCATCGGAAACTGCCATTATTGCAAGTAGCATATCGGTGTTACCATGGGCTCTCGATGCCTATGGATTAAAGAACTAAGGAAAGGAAATGGGTTTTTTTTCTCATATGGTGCCTGTATACCCTAAAAATAGTGAGTTGGTAGTCCATGTAGATTATCCATTAATGGTTTGAACAAAAATTAGATGGAAGGATTTTTCAATGACCAATATAATAAGTTGGAGGATTTTTAAATAACTTTTTTTAGTTGAAGGATTACAATGTGCGTTAGTTAATAATTCGACGACCATGAGTGAAATTTATCTGAGTTTTTAATATATAAATTATAATTAAAAAATTATAATAATGAAAAATTTTTTTAAAATAAAAAAGAGCAATTTTTATTTTCACAAATCACACAAGCTTGGCCTAAAGCCAAGGCAACTAGGGTTTTCGCTTAGGCCCCACAATTCAAAAGAGTCTCACTCATAGTTATTAAAATATTTTAATATTTTAATCATTTATTTTTTTTTAGTCTTATATTTGCTAAATATTAGTTTTAAAAGGTCCCAATCATTTGTAAAAGATTTTGTTAAATATTAGTTTTAAAAGGACCTTATTCACGTGTAGAAGATTTACAAAGTTAAATAAATAAATATTATTATTTTATTTACCAATGAAATTAAAGTATTTTGCAGGTATATAGTAAATAAAAAGTTTTTTTTGTTTCCATCATTTTTTTCACCAAAAATAAACTAAAATAAAGATTATTTCAATCATTTTTTTACTTCTGCCTTCTGCATATTAAATAAAGAAGAAAATAAAAAAAAATAAAAGTAATTTTTATTTTGAAGGATCTCAACTCCAATGCAAAACAATGTTTCATTTGTAGATTTTTTTCATTTTGAAAAGTTTTACATTTTTATTTTTGTGAGTATGTTTTTAAATTATTTCACTTTTTCTAGGGAAAATTATTTCACTTTTTTTACTATAATTTTGATTAAACTATATTTTATAATTTTACAATGTATAAAAATTATCTTTTAAAAATAAACATAATAATTTTATATTCACTTAACGCTTCATTTTGAACAAAGTGGGCCTGAAGTCACGTCTTAATGCACAAGTTTCCTAATCAACACGGATTGATCTAACTCATGACTCAGAATCTTCTCTGTGGCCTGTGCCGTACATTCTTTAAATTTTTTTTTTTAAATTTTATTCTTTATTCTTTATTCTTATCTTTTTTGAATAATTCTGAATTCTATTTTTTATTTTAAATTGTTCTGGCTTATGGTTTCTTGAAAGGTTATATTTGGTTAGACTTGAAAAAAAAAAAAAGTGGGAATTTCGGACTTCCAATTGACAAGTCATAATCCCTAAGCTGTATTCACACGCTACAATTGAAATTGTCTTATTAATTTTTTTTCTTTTAATTTTTCGTAATTAATACAATTGGTAAACGAATTTATTATCAATACTATTAAGTGGGTTCGAATCTCACAATCAAAATTATAAGCATATATACAAAAAAAAAAATTGTTAAATTTATAACAGTATCTTTAATGACGATAAAAAGAAAAAAAGGAAAAACACATTATGAAACTCTTAGATTTTATATAATTTATTTATTGAGCTCTTAAAATTTTATTTGTTCATATTGACCTATCGAATTTTTACTTTTTTTCACATTAAGAACATTTTTTGCATAGTAAAAAATAAAATTAATGAGAAATTATGTAATAATAATATATAAATTATTAAAATATTAATTACTTTCAGAAAAAATGATAATAATACAAAAAATTTAAAAAATTTAGGGATGTAAAAATGAGTCTTTCTTTTTATTTTTTATTTATAACTTTAATAATTTTTATAATGAAAAATTCATATAAATTTTTTAATGTTTTTAAAATTTCTAATTAATTTTACTTTCACAATTAAAAAATTTCCTCATTGTGAAAAATAAAAAAAAAAAAGTTTGAGGGAATGTGAACAAATAATAATTCTTATAAAAAAGTAAAATGGTCAATCTTATTTTTTTCTTTTTTCTTTTTTTCTCACATTGAAAAAGGCCTACTTTCAACATGGTATTTTCATCATGTTCATGCATACTAATTGTGCTAATCAACATCAAAACATTTTTTAATTTAGGAATAAAAACTACTCTTCAAGAAGATTGTAGTACCCTTTTCTATACTTTTTAATGGAAAAAGGCCCTTTTTTTAGAATAAAAGGTGCAAAAATAAAAGGGTGGTTCAAGCCAATTAAAACCCACAATCACCAATAAAATGTGAAATAACAATTTTTTTAAAAAAACAAAAAAATCATGTTATTACCTTTATAATTTGTTTTGTGAAAAAGTGTGAAATGACTTTCTAGTTTTGAACAATTAATTTTCTTAAATTTTTGAATTAGTCAAATTGACTTGCCCTTATGTTATTATTATATTTGATATGAAATCTTAGACTAAAGTAAGAAAAAAAAAAAAAGAAGGGGGTTTACAGTCAAATAAAGGAGAATTATTATAATTAAGAAAAGAATTTACTTTTAGTTTTCTTTTTTAATGTTTTCTTTGTGGTCTAAGACAAGAAATCATTCATTTCCTTTAGGGGAACAAGAGAAGGCCACCAAGGTGGAATGTGAAGGCAAGTCTTTGACCAATAAGATCAATACACTTGCACAATAAAAATTATTTTTTTAATCAATTTTTATTTTTCTAATCCATAGTTAACCGCCTTATTATATGCCTAATTTATTTTCTTAAACATGATTAGTACAATAAGTGAGATTTGTTTTTTCACTATTGGTGAGATTCTTCTATGTTGTTTGAATATAGGGTTTTCTCAATTTCAAAGGGAATCACTACTTTTTATACCTTATGTGGGTTAATTGGTGGATTAAAAAATTTTGTTCTTTTGTTGATTCCAAAACCCTAATTTAATGGTCATCTTTACTCCACCTAAGGAATCTTGTTTTTTGCATTAAACTAGTTGATGCTATACTTTCTATTTAAAACTACAAATAAAGTAGGAAAAACAAACAAGTTAAACAATTTATTATGCTTTTTTTGGAAGAATAGGAAGGAGACATCCACCCATTCCTTATCACTATCTCCATTCTAATTGAGAATCATTTCTATTTTTTGTTTTTATCTTTGTATCTTGTATATCAAATTTTTTTAAAAGATAAATATGCTTAAGAGTCTTTTCCATTTTAATAATTCTTTTTTAAAACGTCTAAATGAAATAGTATTATTTTCATTCACAAAAATTTTTAAATTATAATAGTTATATACTTATAAATACCCATCAATTATATTTTTTAATATATCAAAAATAACATTATAAATTACATTTATGCCTTTTATTTACGGCATATTATTTTCCTGTGAATAAGATAATATAGAGTAGGCTGAGATTTTGACATCTTATACCGATAGTGTAGTGTGTATATATTAAGATTTTGAAGTATATATGTGTTTATTTTTTATTTCTGTATGTATTTATGTATTTCGAAAGAAATTTAAATTTTAAAATAATTTTAAAAATAAATATTTAATTATTAGCTTGAAGAAGAGGGAATTTAGGGAAAAAAAAAAGTTATAATAAAAACCGCCTTTAGATTCCCTTTCAAGAAAAGGACACAAAATATTACATGTGATTGCTTGATTGGACTATATTGATTATTCAACACCTACCTCAAAAAACATCATCTAATGTAATGTTGAGATTTGTCAAATTCTTTAAGCACGGAACAAGGGGCTTAACTTAGAGATGAGGAATCTTGGGTGATGTGTGGGTCCCAATTTTCGATATTGCCTGATATTTCAGTTGTTTGTTTATTTATTAATCATTTTTTATAATTTGTACTGTGATTATTTTTAAATATATTTTATTTAAAATTTCGACACAAAATAAAAAAATATTAAATTATTATAATTTTAAAATAAAAAATTAACTAATATTTTTTTATTTTTACAAAGAGAAATAAAAATAATTAATTATAATATTTAGAGAAAAATAAAGAGAGTGTAAAATTAAAAAATAATAAATATATATTTTTTTAAAATTTTTAAATAACAGATATTTTGAATAAAGTTAAATTTATTAAGTAATAGATATTTAGAGACTGAGTGAATAATTAATTAAATTAATTAAGTAATGTATTAATTAAGATTGAAGAAGATGTAAGATGCTCCTTTTTTCAAACCACAAAAAAGACAAGCTTTTACAGCCAATTAGATTCCATATTTTTTCCCCTTATATAGAATGAAGAATCTTTCCCCCAATCAAATTAAATCGCTTGATTAATTAATAATTAATTCTTTAATTTAATGGGATTCCTACACCAGTTGTTTTGCATTATATAATTAAATAATTTCAAGATTTTCTTTTACCAAAAAAAAAAAAAAAAGGGAAATTTATTTTGTTATTTTTTTTTTATTCTATCAGAAACGTGTAGTTTGGGATTTGATTGGATCCACTCCGGGTTCCCGCATCTCCATTAGTTTTGTCGGATGCTTCCACTCAAAGAATCTTATGAGTATTTGATATTGTGAATTTCCAATTTTATCCTTTTGTTCACTTTTTTTTTAATATGTTATACAAAATTTTGTTAAAAATAAAAAATAACAAAAAAAAATTTAATGCGATGACATATTTTATATTGATTATATATAAAATGTTAAATAAATTTATATATAATTAAGTTCTTTATATTTAGATTTTGAAGTTGATACTCTGATAATTACAATTTCTAGATATTTTTATAAATTTATATATATATATATATATTTGAAATTTAAATCAAGAACTGTCAAAATTTAGATTTATAGTCATTTCAATATAGAGGTCAAGTGGATGCATTATAGTTGTTATTAAATTTCTAAAATTGATTGATAGTTACATATCCATGTAATATAATTTCGACATGTCTAATTATTTCTTGTCATCATCTATTATTATTTATTTTGTCATTATTTTGCATTTTATATATTGTTATTTGTATGTTTGTTTATATATAAAATATATATTTTTTTGCAACATCAAAATTCCACATACAAAAATTAATGGTAATAGTTTAATGTTAGAAATAGGCATGCATATGGCCATTTCAGTAAGTTTGGTTTCATGAGGTAAGAATTAAATAATATTAATATAATATTTCTTATACATTAAGATCAGTCAAACAGAATAAGATTCTTTTAATGCTGCCTCTAGTGAATGTAATGATGGCACGGAATTGAAACCAAGCCAAGAAAATTAAATAAAATTATATTTGGATTTTATGAGACTTTAGAGGGTCTTTGGGAAGAAAAATATATTAAAAAAAAAAAGAGTTTTGGTCAATTCAAGAAAAATTTAAAGAACAGGGGACATGGTAGAATTGAGAGAGAGAAAGGTGGGTTGGCTTGACCAAATGAAATGCTGAAAACCAACCAATTTATATTTTGATGGACAAAGCAAAGCATCTTAATTTTTAGATGATACTCTCTCAGGAATCCAAGAAATGGTATCTGTAACTATCAGTTTTGTTTCATACTTATCTACTAGAGCTAGCTACTCACCTTGCTCTGACCACACTGTCCAGTTCAAAATTAAAATCAAACTAAATCGAATCAGTTAAAAATCATATCGAAATTGAAGTCGTGAATTGTTACTATTTATAGTCATCTTTAAGTTCTATAAAATTTTGATTAGGAAGTGGAACCATCTGTTCAATTTCGGTTCAAATCAGCTAAAAATCCAAAATCTTTAGATTTTTAAGAGTAATTTTTGTAAAAATAATTAATAAATTGGTTTAAATCTGATTCAAAACTATATGAACCAAAATTGAAACCACACCGCACTTTCTTTGAACTGAAATTGAAACTAAACCATCTATCTATAATTTGGTTTCAGTTTCATGAATTATTGAATAGGAACTGTCGAGTCGGTTCCAATTTGGAACCCTGACCGGGGCTATACCCATCATCAAAATTTTTTTTTTTTTTTTTTTTATTTTGACAAAACATCATCACTAAATTGCTCATATATATTAAGAAGCTTTTGATGTTAAAATCTGACTCGTATTATATTTTAAATTTTAAGAATAACTTTAAAATTAATTCTCCTGAAATCATATTAACAGTTTTTAAATTTTTATTTTAAAGTTATATTAAGCCACTTCATCAAACTTTTCCATGTCATTATATTTTTATATTTTTATAGTTATCAATTAAAGTTTATATAGAGTAATATATATAATATTTTTTTTTATCATTTTTTAATTAATCCATATATAATAAATTTGACATATATATAAATTTAATAAAATAATAACATTCATTTACATAAATTAAAATATTTTTTTAAAAAAAATGAATATAATTAAAACTGCTGTCTCTCATGACTAATTATATCTAAATGTTTAAAATCTTAGATTAGATTTAAATGTTTTATTCTTCATAATTTGATTTATATAATTGTATTTCATGTTTGCCATGTGTATTTTAAATCAACACAATTTATCCCTATATATTTGTTGTGCATGCACTACCTTCACTAATCTAAACTCGATTTAGTGACAACTAAAACTTTGTACTTCTCCCAAGAAGTGTTTAGTAAAAATCAAACGTGAGACTTCTCTCGTAAACTTAATTTTCTTTTTTATGTTGGATACCATTCAGTATTTCTTCTGTTCATTCTGTCGTATAGCTATGGGACTAATCTAAACTTGATTTAGTGATAATTAAGACTTATCACTTCTCTCAAAAAGTGCTTAATGAAAATCGAACTTAAGACTTTCTCACAAACTCAGAGTACGTCGCAAACTGAATTATAGTCTTATGTGCCGACAATTGAAGGATGCCAATTTTTCTGGATTGGAACAATTAATTAAGTAGGGCTCGCATGCCATGCCAATGTTCAATCATTTTCACTTCAATTTTTTTTTTTTTTTACCATCTCTGTGTATAATGGTAGAAAGTTGTTTCCTCAAATGATGTGAGCAAAAACCTTTCTATTTCCGTTCAATTTTCATCCTATGGTATTATTGTTTATTTGGCATATCATACTTTTTTATGTTAATGTGTTAGTGCTTTGAAACTTTCTTTACATATTCTCCATGTCATGTGTATATTGCAATTAATTCTTTGCATAGGATTTTTTTTTTTAGCCTGCGATTTCATACACTATAATTAAAATATCTTTTTCTTTTTTCTTTTTTTTTTTTTTTACTGTCTTATAAGATTAATCTCTTGTGAATTACAAAAAATATTAGGTTGTCTTTGTTTAAGAGGATGGAAAAGTGAAGAGATATGAATTTTATAAATAATTCTAAATATAAAATAGAAAAGAAATGTATTTAGACAATATTTTTTACAAAATTCACGTCATTCCACTTTTTTATCCACTCAAATAAACATATTTTTAAAGATATCAATATGCATCCATGTTGAAGATATAATTGACATAGTAAATTTGTTACAAGAAAAATTGGAAGCAAACATACATAATATATCTTTGGTAATATAGTGCTTTTTACATTTATCAAATCCACTATACTACCACTAGCAAAGAAACTTTGGCCTTAAAATTAAAAGAAAATTTGGAAAAGATTCAGTGAATGGGCTAATTGCCTTTCACTTTCAAGAAAGTTACAAACCAATTTGATTCAATCCAAAGAACAAATCAAGTTACCTTATATAAGGGCTTTCGAAGAAGACATACATAAATCCTTATCACCCACTAAAGCATCTTTCACGTGATGACAATGTCTCTTGTTCATGGCATTTTTATGAGTTGCTACCCCCCTTCTTGTCCCCATTTATTCTTTTTTGCCCTTGTCAAGATGGAATCTTTTTAAATAATGGAAGAGCTAATTAAGAAGTCTTTAATTTCATAATATTGAAGTCGTCTTGTGACTGAGAGATCTTAAATTTTATATTCAGCCGGATTTAAAATTTAAAATATATAATAATAATAATGGAAAAGCTAGTTATGGTTTGCAAATTTAATTATTTTTCTTTATTTTTGGTTTATCATATATTTTTATTTTTTGCCTCCTTTACAAGGCCCTTCTTGTCATTTAGGGTTTTTTGGTGTCTTTGTCTACTTTTAGGAGTTGTTGAGTAGCATTATTGTTTGTTCATGCTTTGTCCTTGCAAGAATTCCACTTTCTTGGCCCCATCTAACATCATCATTTTTTTTCTCCTCTCTTCCTTTTTTTCACATCTTCACCCTCAAATTTCAACTCTTTCAGATAAACCTTATAATGATTTTTTTTTTTTTTTTTTTTTTTTTTGTTCCCAAAGTTTATCATTTCAACATTTACTTATGTATGGTTAAGATAATATTGGGTCGATTTTAATTATTAGATAATAGAGTCATGAAATTTATTTAAATGAATAATTTCCCAACAAGTACTTTTGTTTTTGCTAGAGCTATTTTCCTTCATTTAACAAAATACATCAAATAATTAGAAATGGATCCAATTTCAACCTCGATGATCTCTTTAAGACATTAATTGGTCATTAATGCGAATAATTCAAGACCATATACCTTTAGGTACTATTTTATTCACACTCAATTAAAGGCTCATTAGCATTGTTATTAAAACTAAACTGAACTGACCAGTTACACTGGTTAAATCGAAAATCAGTCATTGATCTAATTTTTAAGTTGTAAAAAATGGATAATTTATGAACTAGAAAAATCGGTTTGGACCAAAAAATTAAAAAATCTTTAAACTAGTTACGTTAAAATTTATCCAAAACTATGCTGTTTTTAGTTTAAGAAAATTAAAAAATTTAAAAAAAAAGAGAAAAAGGCATATCGATTAAGTTAGATTGGTCAGTCAAACTAGTCAAACAACTAATTGATAAAAGACCTGTTCAACCTCCAGTCCAATTTTAAAAACATTACTCAAGTAACATATATATTTTTTCCTTACAATTTTTTTGACACATTATTTAATTGAGGGTATGCACTATTCGGTTTTAATTGAAAAATAAATCAAACTGATGAAATTCAATTATTTTACCGAAATAATCAAATTTTTATTTATTAATATATTAAATAAAATTTTTAGCAATAATATATTATTCATTATTTTTTTTACTAATGATATTTATATTTAATTTTTTCAATAATAAATTTCATTTTTATATTAACAATATAGAAATTAATAATATTTAAATTACAAATTAATATTATTCAATTAATTTAGTACTAAATGATAACCAACTGAAGGTATTTAGTTCGATTATGTTCGATTTGGTTATATTATATTTTATTATTTCATTAATTTGGATTTAGTTCAATTATTTTCTTAAATATTTTCAAAATTTCAATCAGTTTAAATTTTAATTTGAATCGGTTGGATTAACCAATACTCATCCCTAGTTTAAGTTCTTTGATAAATTTCTTGAACATTGAAGAAAATTAATAATGAGTGTGTCAAAAAGTCCTCCATGCGCATCTTCTGCGGTATAATGGTAAGTCTTCTCCCTATTATTCTTTAGTGTGCATCCGTTACAATCACATCTAAAAAAAATAAAAAACAAAAAAAGGTTAAAAACTTTGTGATTCCCAAACTAAATTATGACATGACATTGCATGGAATACCCTCCATTTTTTATTTATCATTTAAGATTTTTTTATTTATCTGTTGTTTTAAAAAATAAAAAAAATATATTAATTATTCTTTTTCAATTATATTCTTATTTTATCCCTTATTATCTCTATTAAATGTTCAATAACTGTACTTTTATCATAAAACAAATAATAATTATAAAAAATAGATAAAAGAGAATAAAAGAAAAAATAAATTTTTATGTGTCTAATTCTATTTATTGTAATATTTATTTATAAGTGTAAAAAATTATAAAAATACACTTTACACCTAACTCAAGTGGCAAAAGTATTTGCTTTTAGGAGTGAGAGATTTTGAGTTCAAGACTTCTTCTCCGCACAAGGTGAGATTTCGCCTTTATGATGAGTGTTAGAAGATGGCTACTCCTTATTATGTAGCTCACAGCTCAATGGGCCTCCTATAAATCAAAAAAACAAATTACAAAAATATGAATAAAAAAATAATTTTATTTACATAAAAATATTTATTTATAAAGATATAATAAATATCCAATCTTACCACATTACTTAGATGTTATCACAACAACTTTTAACTTTTTTAACCATTCTATAATTACTTTAAATAAAGAACAAATAAAAAGAAATGGAAGCAGTATACTTAATACTTATAGCTAGAGATAAAGGAGGGGAATAACATCAATTGCCCTGCAACTATATTAAATTTTAAATTAAATTAATTTTTTTTTAGTTAATAACAGGTGAACAAAAATCAGTAGAAACACTGAAATATTCAAACTAAATTGGTACATCTCTAATATCTTCATTATTTAATAAAATTAAATTAAATTAACTCAGCTATAATTAATAGAGTTGAAACCTTCAACACCAAACAAACCTAAATAAATAAATTTGCTTCTCTTTTTCATGAGATTGAGATGTAAACTTTATATGGGTCAATTCAATGAATTCTCAAACACTAAAAGGTATCATATACTTCATATGTGATTAAATAAGTATCTTTCTTTAAGTTGTACTTCTTTTATAAAAGTAATATAAATTAAAAGAATATTACTTCTATTTCAAAATATTAATTATTTAACATTTTAGCATATAAATATAAATATTATTAAGTTGTCATAATTTTAAAATAAAAAGATTCAAATATATATATATATTTTTTATATAGAGAAATAAAAATAATTAATGTAAATATTTAATAGATAAGTAAATGGATGGTAAAATTAAAAAAAAATTAAAATTTTTTTTTAAATTCTAAAATAACATATAAATTGAAACAAAATTTTTTTACTACGATAACAAATATTTTGAAATATTATAAATTAAAAGTGCATTAACTACATACTTTTATGTTACTAAATTATACCTTCTACGTAAGTTTTTCAAAATAAGATACCCATTTGGGATTTTGCCCTTGTAAAATAAAAATTTTACGATGTTAGGAACAATATTTTATATTCATTTATTGCAAATTATAGCTCTATGTAGATATATATGAGTAAAAATTGCAATAAGATATATATATATATATAAAAGAAAAAGATTTGTAATTCAGCCAAGATTTAAATGGCTCAATTGAAGATATGAAGGAAAATAATAAAAAATAGGTACATTTTAATGTGCTAATTAATAGTTTATGTTGCAGCATTTTGATAAAAACCATGACTTGCTCATGAATTTTATAAGACATTGTTTAGTACGGAGTAAGTAAATTAAGAAAGTACAACTTTTTAGGAAGTAGAAAATTTTAGCTTGTTTGATAGTATTATCGAAAAAAGTTATTGGTAAGTAGAATGTTTACTTTCCAAGTTTTAGAGAAGTAAATTCCCTTAAAGGGAGTTAAGGAAGTTAAACTTCCTCAGTTGAAATAAATATAATATCAAAGCTCAAACTCATATATTGTGACCGGCGTATAGTTAGACTGAAGTTTAACTACACAGGCCTAACTATATTATAATAGTAGATATAACACTATAAGATCCAAAGTAAAAATAAACCTAACTTGTTGTTTTATTAAAACTCCATAATTTATAATCTAAGAATTATTTAAAATAAGAAGATTTAAAAAAAATGTCAAATAAATAACAATATGAATGTAAATTTAAATAACTAATAATTAACTCAAGTAGCTCCATCAAATAAAATTAAATAAATAGATAAATCTGATTGCCCTAATAGCTCGGAAATCATTTAAAGGAAAGTAATAGTTGGATGCTTCTAGATCTTAGGAATGGAAGAAGAGATAAGTCTAACCAACTACTTAAAATCTACAAAATAGAAATATGTAAAGGAATGAGCATAAATCACTTGCTCAACGAGCATATGGCAAGGAACTTCTTAACAAATTATTTATATCAATTCAATAACTCATTCTAAATAATATTCAAGCTTTTCATATAGTAACAAATAAATACAAAATTTCACATAATAATTATTTGTTTAGAGAACACATTTAATTTATATCTCACTAGCATTTTCAATAATAACTCTAAAATTCATATACCAACTTTAACATTTCCACAACCACAACCTCAACCAGTATTCAGGAAATATAGCAAAAACAACATACATTAAGAAAAATCTTGCTAGACTTATCAAATAATATATAAAGCTTTAAGCTCAAGTACCATTAAGAAATAGGGCACTATAAACAATGCTGGTACATATGTAATATATAAAGCATTTGCCCAAATCAGATAATAATCTCATATAACCGAGGGAAGTCGAAGTCACGGTCTTATCCCAACATAACATAATACAATACAACATTGCAAATATAATTCATTTCGAATAACAATTCATGTCACTTAATCATATACTAATTATTTCATAAAATATTTCAAACATATTCATGCAAAATATTTTGTTCTTTGATTTCCAATACAAACAATATAACAATGGTCAATTTTTACCACCATTT
Source organism: Reutealis trisperma (assembly GCA_947687605.1). Lineage (NCBI taxonomy): Eukaryota > Viridiplantae > Streptophyta > Magnoliopsida > Malpighiales > Euphorbiaceae > Reutealis > Reutealis trisperma. The sequence goes on from CANTUT010000937.1 coordinate 189,544, forward strand.
ATTTATTAAAAATTTACCAAATTACACACATGTCCTCACTTGTTGCGGATCACCCAAACAGCAACACCAAATCTACTGGTTCTATTAATTAGTCAAATCACCACTTGAATAAATACATTTCATATTAATGACCAGCCTAAATTTTCTAATGAAAATATGAATTAAAGACATTTTATATCATATGTTATATGAAATGCAAATGTTATGTAACACAACACCACAAACCTAATTTTCATTCTCTAATATCTATTATGGTATCAGTAATTCAAACTACTCCAGACTCTTCACAAGTACTGTAAATAAGACTAAATTTTAATTATAATTAAGTAACATATCAAAAAATTTACCCACCAAAAAAATTTTAATTTGGACCTAATTAAGACCTCCAAAAAAAAATCTCAAATACAGTTGTATAGAAAACTCACCAAGTTTTAGTAGAAGAAATTAAAGTCCTACGAATACATCTTAATGTTCTTCAAAAATTATAAAATTTTTTCTAGACATTTAGAACATGCTACATTACATACCATTAAAATTTCATAACATTTAGACATCATTTAGGCCTCCAAATAATTATTTTTCTAAACTGACCTGTTGAGAATATTAACCAGATAGTCACCATATTTATCCTAATTTAATTCAATTCGACCATTGGATCATCTCCAAACTTAAAGGTGATAAAATTGACATCTAGAGGATAATAATATCAAAATTCCACTATGAAATTTAAACCAAATTTTAAATTATGAATTTTTTATTTCACTATCAAATAACATATACACATTTAACTCAATTTCAATTCATAATCCATTTCTAACATATTCCTTTTGCAATCTTCAATTTAATCAATAATCAAATATATGAATAAATCCTAATAAAATAAAAAAATACTAGTTTAATGGCTTATCTCAAAAGAAATACATAAATTTTTAGAAGAAAATTTAGAAAACACCCTTTAAGAACTTCATATGCTCTCTTCGTTTTTTCCTCAATCATCTACAATGCACACTTGTCTTCCACACACTCAAACGCTATTTTTTTTCTTTTTTTACTTTGCTCTCTTCTTCACTCTCTGACAACTAGAAATTTTTATTCTCCAATGAGGTGGCTATAGTGTTAAAACACTACGAACCCTAATATCTACACTCCATTAAATAAAATTATATAAATAGAGCAATATATTGTTGTCTTTTTTGTTTTATTAAGTTAAATAAAAAAATCTAATTTTCAAAAATTTATATACAAACCAAATATACAATTACTTTTTATGAAGTATACTAAACGATATCTTTGGATTAAATACATATTTTTGTTACCTCCAATTAAATATTTAGATAGTTATAATTAAATTTATACAAATTTAGTTTATTTACAAATAAATTACATTAAAAAATTCATTTATAAATTAATTTTTATGTTTAGATTAATTATGAAATTCATTTCAAATAGTTAGTTCTACTAATATATACTTAAAATCCATTACTTTTAAATAATTTATACTATTAAATTTAGAATTCATTTATAACCCTATAAATTTTTGTGGGATTTGATTCAAGTATAATTACTTATATAGAATTATAAATATAGGATTATAAATAAATTTTCATTTATTTCAAGTATAAAATGTGATTTTATAATTAAATTCCAAAAATTTTATAAATGACTTTTATACTAAATAAGCCCTTAATATTTTTTAAAATAATTTTGTCACGATTCGAATCCGATGGTATGTGACCCGCATTATGACACAAGTGATGCATGTGGCTACCAATACCTTTAATAAGCCTGACTAGACATAGAACCATAAATTTCTATAAAACAACTGAAACTATCACAATTAACGGGCTAAGAACATCATCACTATCTTGATCTTTAACTTCACATTTATTAAACATCATTTACCAATACTTAATATTAACATTATCAATTTCTAATTTATTGGAACTTTACCTCAACTTGAACACATAACTTGGCATAGAGGATCACATTAGATATAGTAACAATGTGAAGAACTAAAGTTTTATTAATATAAAATAACATAAATTTATTACATAAATGAAAATACACTACAATTCACTATCAAAGGATAAATGATAGGAATAACTCATTTTTAATTCTTTTCAAGCTCAACCTGCAACCTGAGAAAAATAAAGAGATAGGAATGAGCGTGTCAACTTAGTGATTGATATTAACTAACATGCAAACCTAGTATTCTACAATCATTTTATGTAATAGAATGTTCATGCATTATGTCATAGAGACAATCATATCACATAATTATGATGAAAACTAGTCAATAGAAACCACTCAAAACCTCAATATGGGGGAGCCGACCTCCCTTCCTTGGCTCTCTTGCATTCCAACATATGACCATAGTGAGACCAGCTCGAACCAGGCCGATTTTCTCTTATCTATAACATACGGTCGATGAGACTAGCTCAAACTAGGCCAAACATCATCATCATGATCATATTATAATCATATCATAATCCATATCATGTTCCTATGTGGTCCTACATCATCTAAATCCCATCCAAACATCCACATATCATCAATATCGTAATTCATCATACAACATTCACAGTCAAATGTTAGATGCCGTTATGTCTTCATAATGCATAGGTATACATATATAATAATGCAATGCATGATAAACATATTAAGCTTATTAGAAAGTATCACTCATAACTTTGATGAAACCCATTAACTCTCTTTGAAACATCAATCGATTACTCGAACTAGGAAGATATCTGAAATACATAAATTGAATGATAAAGAAAGTATGTTAGGATACTGATGATTCTAACCGTAATCCTTAAGATTGAACCTAATGACTCTACAGATTCTATCGAAATTTCGGCAAAACCTTCCCTATAATTAGGACATTCCCAATAAAACAATAAAACAACACTTCTATAAAACATTAAGATCCATAACAATTTACATCACTCTGGCCCTCTAGGCCTCCATACTCAATGACATCATAGACATCTCAATTCCCCAATCGTACATAAATAATCATGACATATCATCACATTATCATTTCCCAACAATACATCTTTCACTTTCATTTCATCACTATCATCTTATATCATAATTTACTTCAATATTAAAATCAAGATAAAGTAACTTTTTAAATTCATGTTAATATAAATTTATAATAAATATTCCATTTTAATATTTAATTTAAAGTAACTTAAAAAATATATAAATTCATAATAGAGAAGAAACTCAATAGTTATATAAAATTATAAATCTATAAAATTAATTTAATTTCTTTAAGATTCCTTTACTGATTTATTATACAGTAAAATAAAATAATTCCATAAATCAAACTCACTATTTTAGTGCATTAATGTATAAAATTTCATTAATAACTAATTAACCTCAATCCTTTTATCATTTATAAAATTCATATTAACTAATACATAAGCTCAAGTTATAGAAACTCATAATCGGTCACAATTAAATTTGTAAACTGACTTTGCATGTTAATTTTGAAAAGTCAATATTTAAGAATAAAAAATAATTTCTTTCATGTTATACCTATATAGTAAACATAAATTAACTAGGTTCTAAAGTAACATAAACTCAATTAATTAAACTTGTAAAAATTTATTTCAATTTCAATTATCAAGTAATTAATTTCACTTAATTTCCTATGATTTCATACAACAATTCCTATACTAAATTCACCTCTAAAATTCATAAAATTAAATCAATGGATTAATTAGCTTCCTTAATTAAATTTTCCAAATCACATATACACAACTCAAATACTTAAACTCAATTTAGTTCTCAATTAAATCATAAGTTTTAATAGTAAATTTTGGATTCATCAATTTAGGTTCATTAGCAAAATGAAATTCGTATTAACATATAAATATAATTATTCACAATATTAAACAGTTTGAAACACAGATTTTAACATAAAATGGCTCAAAAATTAAACAATACAATTGAACTCGAGGGGTTTCAAGCTTACCCATTTAGAACCCGATCGAACTAGGTTCGTAAACATCATTCAAATGTCAAAATGAAACCATTGGAATGAGTTCGTTGTCTAGCCATCGTGGACGGTGGTCCTGGAGGCCATGAAAGATACCATTATGTTTGTCTTGATGCTAGGGATTAAATATAAAACTCATTTGCCGCCACTCACCATAAATTTACTTAGCATTTGAGATATTTCATTAATTAATAAATAAACTATAATAACCAGCTAATCATTGATTTCATAAAATGTATTTATCTTTTGAAAATCAATATACATAAATTTTCATTACTTAATATAATTAAAATAAATTATCAATAAATAATAAATTTAATATCTTATAAAATAAAAATTTTTAAACAATAAATTCAAGTGATCACAATTTTTTTTATTACCTTTTAAGCTTGCATTCATTAATTTAATATAACTAAAATCTGTTGAAACTATTATTAATAATATCTTAAAAAGGTTGAGGAAATTTTTATTATATTGAAATTTTTATTTTAATTTAATTATGATCATAATTTTGATTTGATTCTGATTTGATCTAATATTTGTAAAACTCTATTTTTATTAGTTCAAAAAGCAAGTTAGGTCCAAATTAATCATATTGAAATTTCAACTCAATTTTAATTTAATTTCATACTTGTAATTCTTTATTTTTACTAATTTAAGTATTAGTTTGGATTTAAAAATATTGAATGTATAATATAAATTTTTAATTCAATAACTATATAAGAATATTAATTCATAAAAATTTATTTAATTTATAAGTACTATTGATCATATAATAAGAGAAATTATAATAAAAAGAAAAAATTATAAGTTGTATTTTAGTATAATGATAATCATTAAAATGATTTTTACGATTCTATCATTACATAAGTTACTAGTAAATTTGTTAATAAATTATAAGATACAATTTTTTTTTATTATATCACCGACATAAAACTTATTAAATAAATATATTTTTGTGTGTTAGTAACCATATATACTAATATAGAATAAAAAAAATTATATATTTTGTATGCTAAATATTATTAAATTTGAAACATTAATTAATAAATAGAGTTACATATGTGATGTTAAATTTGAATCAAGTCAAAATTTTAAACCATAATTGAATTAAAAATATAATAAATATTATATAAAATACGTTAGGATTAGTATAATTTATTAAAATCATGGTTGTGTAATACATATATTGAAATAAAGTAAAAATATATGTAAATAAAATATCAAAAATAATTATGAGTAAATAGCACATTTAAATATAAGTAACGATAAGTATTTAAATTATATGAACAATAGAATTTTTCTTCTTTAATTAAAAAATAATTAGTAAATTCATTATAATTTTAAGTAATTAATATAAATAAAATAAAATTTTTTCAATAAAAAATATTAGTATCTATATATATTTGTAAAAAAAAATAAAAAAATTACTTATAGCTTTGGTAGATTTTAGCAAATATTAAACATAATAAAATATATTTAGAAGGTGATAAAGAAATAATTAAATTGACAAGAGAGTGTACATTTTATTAAATATTAAATATTTTATTTAGGGTAAAATTAATAAGAGGGTATATTTAATCTGGTGGAGTGTCTCATACGTCTCCAGAAGTGGGTAATGATCTGATTATGTTGAAAATTGTGCCTCCATACACTATCAGTTTAATTTCTAATACCAAAACGAATATTCTATTTATATTCTTTTTTATCTATTATTTTATATTTTTTTTACTCCCTCTGCTTTAATAATTATTTTAGAAAAGTATACGTGTATTAAAAAAGTCATTTAATTGTCATAATTATAAGTTAAAAAAATTAAAATATTTTTTTTTATTTTGATGTAAATAAATAAAAGTAATTAATATAAATACTTAATAGAGGGATAAAGAAATGATAAAATTAGAAAATAATAATAATATTTTCTTGAAATTTTAAAATGAGAAATATTTTGAAATAAAATAAAATTTTTAAATAAACAATTATTTTGAAATAAAGAGAGTATTTATAAATATTTTTTTATTTCATAAATTATGCTCAAATCTCGTATTCATCCAATAGAAATATTTTATGTTGGTATATAATAATAATATTAAAAAATAAAAACTTAATTAACTTTGACATATTATTAAAAGACTGATTTACTATTTACATGTTATTATGATATATGCATTTTGTACTAGTTATGTATTTTTTATTTTGTATTTGAATTTTATTTATTGAAACCATATCTTGTTTAAGTAAAAAAAAAGAAAAATACAAATATTTTCCATCATTTGGTAATTAAATTAAAAGTTATGTACTGTTGTATAATTTTACAAATAAGAAAAAAAAGGATTTGGTGTTGCTCAAGTACCATGCCAAATTTGGCGTGGCATCATAGATCAACGCCGTAATTTTACAAATTTTTTTTTCTATTATTGGGTAATTAAATTGAATGATAATATTTTTCATTATTTGGTAATTAAATTAAATGTTAGGTCTTCTTTTATAATTTTACAAAAAATAAAACTAAATAAGAAAATCAAACGCATTCTTGAAAAAATGGTTAACTCCACTAGAAAATATTGGTCTTTGAAATTATATGATGCAATGCGAGCTTATCGTACAACATTTAAAACTCTCTATTGGAATGTCCCCTTTCAGACTTGTTTATGGAAAATCATGTCACTTACCAGTTAAATTGAAATATAGAGCATATTAGACAATCAAACAATTAAATTTTCCTTTAGATAAAACTGGTACTCAAAAATATATTTCAATTAAATGAGTTAGAAGAAATTAGAAGTGATGCTTATGATTGTGCATTTGCCAAAAATGGCACAAAGACTATAACCAGAGACATTAGAAAAAGGAGAGTCAATACATTATTTGGTACTTTACTATTAATTCTTTTATTTGCTTTAATCTTGTTCTTTTTTTGCAAGATTTGATTCTTTTTTTTTTTTTTCATTTGATTTGGTATAAATATTTTTTATTTTCTTTAATATATTTTATTTTTTTGTTTTTGATTTTTTTCCTTTTCCTTTTTGAACAAGAATAAATATACAAGAAGAAAAAATTCTCATTCATGAATAATATACTTTTTTTAGCCTGAGTTTTATGGGTCTTATGGCGAAAAAGAAAAATTTGAAAAGAAAACGAGGGTTATTTTAGTCCTTTGTGGGATTTAGAGAGTTTAGGGCGCTTAGAATTTATTAACCATCTTATGGAGAAAGAAATATTATTTATAAAGGCAATGTTATTTATAAAGGTGCTTTGAGGAATAGATCTTTTAAGAAATGGATTCCCTATGGCTATACTATAATTGAAGAAGGACTTCTTCTAATAGTAGTATAGTAGGATATGGATTCCCCAAAGGCTCGGAATCATTTCAATTTTCAGAGATCTTATTATAAGGTGAACCTTTAAGAAGACAACTTTATCGACAGCTCATCTTCTAAAAATATTTATGTCACTATTTCTATTGCTTCATAATTATTTTAAAATTAGAAAATGCGGCTATTCTAGCCATTTTTTGTGCCACGTGTTAGCAAAGAAAAGCTCCCTAAAGTTTTCAATTTTTGCACTACACCTTATAAATAGGATCTTCAAACCTTACTCGAGCTTTTTTTTTTCCTTTTACATTTCTTGTTTTTTCTATGGTCACTTCCTTTCTCATTTTCTCTCCTATTTGTTACTATTTTTTTTTTTGGATTTTCTGCCATTTCTTCTTTGCTTCTCTTCTTTTTTAGAGATTTTTCAAACTTTTCTGGTGATTATTCAATTGTTGATCAACTTATTCCAGTGCATTGTTCCTAATCTTCATCGTATATATATATATATATATACACACACACACACACATACACACACTAGTAAGTTCCTCCCCCTATTTTATCAGAATTTATTTTTTCTCTTTTATTCAATTCATGTCCCTTCACCAATTTCGAGTTAAAGGCTTGGGATTGACTCCCATTCTCAGAGATTCTGTCTCAAGGTGATTTTTCTGCCAGTGAACAGTCCCATGATGTAGATCCTCCTTATATTTTCCGATCTCTTTATCTTTATATTTTATGTATGTTTTATATTTCCAAATTTTGATATATCTGATGATTTTGATCAAGTATTTTCGAAAATATTTATAAAATATTTTAGGAGTTTCGATTGAATTCATGATTTGCAAGTTCTCCAAAACTTCATAACTTGAATTTTAGGAGGTCTTGGGCAAGCTCTTCACTTATCTATCCCAAAGTCTTTGTTATTTTAAGAGTATTGGGTGAATTTTTAGTCCACCTATCCTTATGACTTTTGTCTATAATAAACTTCTTATCTTGTTTATCCTATGGAGAATATTTTTTAAAAAAATTTGGGTGAACTTTTACCTATCCTATAGAGACTTATGACCTTTAACCATTTTTTAGGGAATCTTGAGCAAATCAATAATTCACCTATCCCATAACAATTTGTAACTTTCTAGAAAATCTTGGGCGAACCTATAGTTTGCCTGTATCATGGTGACTTATGACTTTAATTTTTTTTTTTTTTTAGGGAATTTTGGACAAATCTTTAGTGCATCTACCCCTAGCAAATTGTTTTTATCTTTTTAGAAGATTTTGGGTGAATTTTAGTTCACCTACCCCATGGCAAATTGTTTTTATCTTTGTAAGGGATCTAGGGTGAATTTTAGTCCACCTAGCCCATGGTGAATTGTCTTTTTTTCTTTTCAGTGAATCTTGAGTGAACTTTTAGCTCGTTTATTCCATTGTAAATTATCTTTTCTTCTTTTTAGAGAATCTTAAGCGAACTTTTAATTCACCTATCCAATGGTGATTATCTTTTAATTTTTTTAGGGAATTTGGGGTGAAGTTTTAACTCATTTATCTCATGATGAATTGTCTTTCTTCTTTTTAGGAAATCTTATGTGAACTTTAGATCACGTATTATATGGGGAATTGTTTTTTCTTCTTTTTAGGAAATTTTGGGTGAACTTTTAGCTCATCTATCCCATGACAAATTGTCTTCAAGTGGTCTTGGGTTAGCTCCTTTATCCCATTGTAAATTGTCTTTTCTTCTTTTTAGAGACTTTTAGGCAAACTTTTAATTCACCTATCCTATGGTGATTATCTTTCAATTTTTTTAGGGAATTTGGGGTGAAGTTTTAGCTCATTTATCCCATGATGAATTGTCTTTTCTTCTTTTTAGGAAATTTTGGGTGAACTTTTAACTCACCTGTCCAATGATAAATTATCTTCATCTTTTTCAGGGGTCTTGGATGAACTTTAATTCACCTACCCATAACAAATTGTCTTCATCTTTTTAGGCGAATTTCAGTTCACCTACCCATAGCGAATTATTTTTTCTTTTTTTAGAAAATCTTGGACGAATTTTTAGCTCACCTATCCCATAACGAATTGGGCTTAGAGCAATATAATCGCAAATTGACCAAAACGTCAATTTATAAATCATAATTTTAAATTTATAAATCGGCCAATTAATATAATCGAAAGAATATATATAAAGTTTATACGATTAATCATACAATGCCTTCTATCATATGCTATTAATCGTGTTGCTTATTAATAAAATTTACTAATAAGCGGAAAGATATAATCATATCAAGATATGTTAGTCTATGTTCAATGTACCAATTGATGTGTTCAAGATGAATTTCGATTTTAAGTACATTACTAAATGATCTTCAATGTCTGCAAAACAAAAATTGACTCAGCCCATGTACCTAAAAATTTGTTTTAAAACATTTTACAGCTTTATATTCCTTTAGGCACATATTCGTGATTATGTGTGAATTTTAATTAGTAAATAATATTAAATTTTTAATATAAATTTGAGAAAATTAACTTTAAAAGTTATTTAATAGGACATAAACTTTTAAATTAGTTTATAACTCATGTAGGATGATTAATTCATATAAATATGTAACACATGTTAATTGATCTCAAAAACCGAATTCTAATAATAAAATAAATAACCAAAAGCAACTAAATTAATACAAGAAGTACTTTAAAACATATCCTATTTTAGAACAAATAAAATAAAAAGTTTTAATTTATTCTAAAAAAATTAATGGCGCTATTATATTTTATTCGTTGCCTAAAAAACCAAAAGACATAGCAACGTTGCAAGAGAGTTAAAAAGACTAGGAGCAGCGTGGGAGAAGGGACGTGCGAATGACGTGGGGAAATAGGAAATATGAAATGGTAGAATAAGAGTGGGGAAATAGGAATCGGTTCGCCGCATACCGACGGCGGTGCACTGAACAGATCGAATATTAATGGACCCCACGTTTAAAGATTCTCTTTCTATTTATTTGTATTTCTCTATTCACATTTTTTATTTTTTACATAAATGTCCTATTTTCACCACAAAAATGGAGCTGTCCTCTTCTATTGTCCTTTCTACCACCCAGCATCATACTTTCTATTTCCTTTTCTGATTTATTAATTCACAAATTGAAATATTAAAGATTTAGATTTATTTATTTGATTTTCAAAATAAAAAGTCCTGACTTGTAAATTAAGCCAAACTTTTGAGGACTTCATAGTAATTACCCCCGTTAATGGCAAAATTGTAATTATATAAGAATGAATTTCGAGTTTAAACCCCTTTTTTTTTTTGAAAGCTTTCGAGTTTAAACCTTAATAAGATTAAAATCTCTGTAATATTAAAAGAAAAAGACTTAATAATTTCTGGAGACCAACGAGTGAATAATGTAACCCCCAATAGAATTCACTCAAAAAATTCAAGTACATAATAATAATAATTTACAGGTCCCGAAACAGCTCTAGCCATAAAGGATTGAAGAAAAGGAGGAAAGAAATGGAAATGGTTAATGATGACGAGAAATTCTCCATATACAAAGCAAAACACTTGAACCAAAAATAAGAAAGGTCTAAGTCAGCAAATCTCAGCACAAGCGGAGAAGAAAGGATTCAACTTTGAAATAGATAATAGATTTAACGGTCAAGACAAGACCAAAAAGTTTTCGCATCTTCACGTAAACAAGAACATTTCAATTCAACAAATTATCCCCAATTCTCCACAAAGTGACCGGTAATATATCATGACAAATGCCTTCTTTTTACACCATTCAACCATCAATGGCAACTTTTGTAGGCCCTCCCCTCAAAAACAATATTCTCCACACTTTCCCACTAACCCAGAGATGCATACCCTTCATATTTGGCTCAAGCAATAAAGAGAGAATGAAAATATTTGCATATGATATTTCAGAGATAGAGATAAGATTCAGAGATAGACACAAGATAATTCGATTCATATCCATTAATATTATCAACTAGTAAATCACATTTCACAGTTTAGACCCATTGAATGCGTCGATATAGAGGTCAAAATGGCAACTCATGTCAAAAGACTATAACAAAAAAGCTAGGTTTCACAGCTTCTTGAAAAGGGCCGACATCTCAAATTGGCTTTATAACAGAACAAAATAATTTGCTTGAAATAACATGCTATAAGCCTACAAGCATGTCAGACGTTTGTAAAGTTAGGTGTTTACTTGTTTCTTTTTTGCAAGAACATAAAGCTACTCTCCAAAACGGACAGAATTTAACAAATTATGAATATTATATGCATAGTATTTCTCGGAGAAGGAAATTTCTCTAATCTATAGGCAGATTTCTCTACAAACAGAAATTAGGTTTGATGATTCTTTACTTTATGAAATGAATCAACCCTGTTTGGGAGGAAAATTTTTTTCGAACTAAAACATGCTACATGATCAATAAATAAAACAATACAATAATTTGAGCATTAAATCTTTTTTCTTTTCTGCTATTAATAGAAGCACCTTTGTTGCTACTGCAATCGATGTTATTCATAGGCAGATCCAACAAATGATTACCCTAAAAAATAAGACCCAGAGAAATAACATCCACCCAGATCATGAGACAAGCACAAGTTGTAAATTGATGATCATAAACAGTATCATTGCATAAAAATCAAAAATGAAATTAGCTGCTTAATAATGTCAATGCATTAAATCTAGACACTTGCCCACAAACTTGCTAAGTCTCAAATGTTATAACTCGCTAAGGAAGTTGTAACGTTTGCACAACACTCGAAATAAGTTAATGGACTCGTAAATTTTCACATCAAAGATAAATCATGTATACAGGCATACACAAGCACACATTTGCAACCATTCCAAGTTGTTTATTTATAAGCTATCATCTATTCTAACTACTGGTTAAAATCCACCAATTGGATAACACAAAGGACATGGGGTCATGATCCACGGTCGAGAAACAATTATACAGCCAAGGATCAAACTAGGCATGAAAATTTTCTCAAGCTTGAGGTCCCTGGCTCCCTGGGACAAGAGAATGCATGGTAATCCAGCTTTACCCAGTGGCAAACTAATCTTTAGATTTTAGACTTCCTATAAAGGCCAGGAAATTCTAAGAGATTTCCCATATTTAGTTGATCATGACCCCCCTAGACTGCCTCTATACAAGTCTAAAGATTAAATCCAATTAAAAACAAGTAGAAAGAAAAACCACCAGCACAAACTCAACATGCATGCAGATGGAGTGGCCTGGGAGGAGAGAAAAACACAGGAAACTATAAGTAACGGCAAATGGATAAGATTTTCTGAAAAACTATTTCCATTTCTTGAACAAGAAGCATACATCCAGTGCATATTGAAAATACTAATTCAAGCAAAATTGGCGCCTTCAAAGGGCTTACACTGTACATACAACAACTCACTGTTCAATCTTGATGAAATGAGTGGTCAGGAGCTTTGAGACTGAGAAGCCATTGAACGAATCAACCTCAAATAGTTCTTTTAGCTTATCATCACAAATGATTCTCCTCTTATCAGATGGATCCTTTAGAAAGAGTCAGAAAACTTTTTAGTAAGATATAAATTTAAGTGCCTGAATTTGTCAAGATTCTAAAATTATAAACTCAAAACAAAGTTCATTAGTTAACACATCTATATCAAGAAATTGAAGATGCCATATCTATATGGATGATCTAATAAAGAAAACAGGGGAACAATGAAATTCAATAGACAGTTCCATTCAAATTAAAAATGACCATGCTCCAAAGCAATCAGTTCACACAGTAGCAAAACAATGACAAGCTCAGCCACCAGAAAGGATATTAGGCCAGGCATATGAAATAGAGCAGCGGCATTCTTATCTACCTGGCCCGCCTAGTCAATTTCAGATTTGAATAGTAGAAGGAAGGCTTTTAATACATACTCAACAGGTGTTACTCAGGTTTTTTTTTTTTTCCCCTCTTCAGCCTCTCTTTTTAGGCTCTGTAGTTACTAATTACTTCCCTATTCTCTCGTTCCCAACTTTACTTCTATCATCTCACTTTCTTTTTTACACCCTAGTCTTTTGGGATTTAAAGGGGAGGATGTAATAGAAATGTAGCCGATTACTGGACTACTAACCAAATGGCTTGACTTTAATGTAAGGATATAGTTAAAACTTGGAACTGCTTCAATCTATCTAACTTGATGGAGACTAACTACACTTAACTTGTGTAATAGAAATAAATAAAACATGATGCTGAATATAGCCTTCTTATAAAAAGCTTTCTTGCATATTGGGGCAATTATCACAAGATGAACATTATTGATCGCTATACTCTCAATATTGACGATGAATATGATTGTTCAATTTCAATATGTACACACTGTAAAAGTTTGATCATGTAGAAGATGAAAATTGGAATAAGAATATCATTTGATTCACTGATCTCAATAAAGAAACCAGTCTTCCATTATTGAATGAGAAATGGTGAAGTCATGGAAAGTTACAATCTCCACTGCAAAATAGAATTTATCAACTTTTTTTTTTTGAACAGAAGACCAAGAGCCAACTTTGCATCATCCAAGCAGCTGAACACATGCTTTGTGTAATGACTCGCACATTTTTATTGCCTCCAGCACCAGATCAAGTTGGTAATTAATTAATTATGAAAAATGTTCCCATGTATTATTAAAAGGTTCAACATGGATGCAATTTGAGTTTTGGGTCTAGCTTTATCGAAACTTTCTAGCAAAGCCAAGCCTGTTCATAACTTCCATCATCATTTAGCATCCTTCAATCGTTGTAACTTGTTAGGCTACGTCTCAGGGACATTGCTCTCTTTATCTTAGTAAGATTTAGCATTTGCTTCAATTTATTTTTCAATCTATTGAGCCTAAAATTTCACCATGTTCATCCCAAGGGTTTACCAACCTATAACCTTTGATGATGCACAAACGTAAAAAGCGTACAGTGGGTGGCTGGTCAGAAAACTCCAATTAGTGAAACTGCTCTGCATTTGCCTGAAATATTGTCTATTTTTCCTACATTTTCACTTTGATAGAGGCCCAGTTCATATCACACAAACACACACACACACACACACAAACATATACATGCCATGGGGTTTTCATTGGCAAATGTTTTAACTGAACATCATAATTACTGTACTAGCACAATGGAGTTTTATTCAGGAAAGAAATGGTGGCATACCTGCAGATCATTCTGTTTGATGTATTCCCACATTTTCTTTATAACATCAGCTCGAGATAATTCATTTTCACCAGTACCAAAAAATTTTACAAGAGCATCTGAGAGTGGAAGTGGAGCAAGAAGACCAGAAGCTCCTTTCTTCTGCCGTTTTTCTTTCTGCTGAGACTCATTTGAACCTAAACAGAATATTTGTTACAATATCATCACCACAAAAAAAAAACCAGGGCATTTTCAATTTTCTTACATGGCATATAAGTAGGTCATGCCATTATAGAAAGTATGAAAATTGGGTGATAGGAATTAAGTTTACCAAGCCAGGAAGTTAATATAATGCAGACTCAAAGTTACTGGTCTCACCTTCTCTTCCATGCTTACATCGTTTTTCCTTTTGTGAAGAGTTGTCTGGAGCTGCAAGATCAGGATAAGAGATTTTATTCAAGCAATCAAAAAATTCTGAAATTTTTCATTATGGCTTCAAGAAAGAAAACTGTTTTGGTGAATAGTAAGAGAGAACTTAACTCCTGACTTCATAGAATAAATAAACAAATAAAAGCTTTTCACTAAATCCTTCAATGAATATATTACCACATTATATATCATTCCCTACTAAAATATGTAATTGCTCAAACAATTGGAGAATTTTAGCCCTGATTAATGCATCTGGACACCCCCTATTTGCCTGAGCTTCCATTTTATAGAGGTCGCTAGGGGTTTGTAACTCAAGTGGGCTTTAATCCCAATTTTGCCAACATGACAAATGGACTAATAACATTTATACTCAAGTCCAACAATATAGTCCATGGAACAGGATACACTACTAAAGTATTCCTTGTGTAAGTATACAGTACTAAAGTATTCCTTGTGTAAGTATTGTCTGTTACATTCTAAGTCACTAATATTTATCGACTGAAAAAAGGCATGCAAAGTGGCAAATGAGAGACAAAGTAACACATTGCGGAACTAGCATTTCTATACTTTCAAAATGAGAAACAAAGCAATTATAGAAACATGATGTGCATCAAATTTAAGCATATTGTGAAAGAACAACAAAAGTTTTTGCCAAACTTAAATTGTAATTTGCTATTTCTGATTCAATCATAAAGTGTTTAACTCAAGCCAAAGAGGAGGAAGCAAATATTTCAAGTCAGGAAGCAAATGTTTCAAGACAACGTCATTCACATTTACAACATAAGGTGCCATAAGTTAAAAGAAAAGCTCATTCAGACGCATACCATCTTCCTCATTTAATGGCCATATGTGCTTGGACAGTGCTTTGTTCATTTGAAACATATTAATAGAATCAACACGAAAAAGAGCGTGCAATGATCCATCACATATTATATTCCGCTTATTCTTTGGATCTTGTAAATTGTTCTCTCGAATATAAGCCCAAAGCCTCTTCACAACCTAGAAACAATATGTTAAGGAAAAACAATGAGCATAAACCACTCTTAAAAAGATTTCATCCTAAAAGAATTAAAGAAAAAAATCCTACCACTGTTAAAAACATGTCATCCTAAGGAATTAAAAAAAAAAAAAAAAAATTTCCTACACAATGGAACTGACAATATATAGAGAAAAGTCTATTGTCATACCTCTGTTCTGGCCAATTCAGGCACTCCCATGAACTCTTGGAGTTGTGGGGATAGGCTGCACAATTTAGTGAAGCCCCCACCTCTTTTCTTAACATCTTTATCCCCCTTAGTAGACCTGCTAAGATAGATAACTTATAAATACTATAGCTAGAAACCCAAAAACCATGGATAAGTTTATAAGAGTTTAGTGTTGCACACTAACAATTTTGACATTCCAATTCAATAATCAATGACAACAAATACCATCCACTCCAGTGATCCTTGAAATAAATTCTAAGGTTATAATCATCACTAACTTTCAGAACTTCAACCAAAATACATCATAAAAAATTAAAAAAAAAGCCAACATATCATTGATAAATTTGGGAATAGGAGAGTCACCACAGATAGACCACAGTGTCATTTTCAGAGATGAAAGTTTTTAGGTAAAAATGTATAATTAATCGGTCAAAAGATAACTCTTCCAATTGTCAAGTGAACATCCATTAGCAAAAGGCATGAAAGTGATTTCTGCTCGTTCAAACATGGAAGAAAAGAATCTGAGAAGGAGCAAACAAAACAAATCAGGATAAAAAGAAGCAAGAGCAATTCACCTTCCTTTCTTGCTTTGTTCATTACCCTCTTTCTCCACATCTTCCTCTTCCTCTTCCTCTTCCTCTTCCTTTTCTTCAACAGGGTCCTCTTCTTCTGATACAGAATCACTACCATCTTCATCTTTTACCTTCAGCTTTTCATTCTCTGATTGCTCATTAATTGCAAGGGTTAATACAACAATCAAATACCTATAACATGCAACTTCAGGATAATGTCTCCAAAGGTAAATAATTAAGAAGATTATATTATACCGTAAATGAAATAAAGCGGAAGTTCAATGTGGAAGCCTGTTTGTGGTAGTTGAAGTTGAAATTGCAGAAAATATAAACATCCTAAAGTAGTCCAAATACTGGCCAAAAAAGGATTAGCTTTCATGAAATAATAAATTATCATGCCAAAGCCAAAGAAAAGGGAGAACGGTGGTAGAAACAACCCATAAAAGGTAAAGGAAAAAAATTTATTTACTAATAATTAACACTAAAATTGTGAATATCAAATTATCAAACTGTTAAGTATAAATGTTATTCCATTCCATATTTAACAATGCCAGGTCCTTTATATTCCCTTTCCTTCATAGTATATTCAAGAAACAACGAACAAAATAAATAGTTAAAACCCCCAATTCTGCCTTTCTGCGATATCCCCCCTTACTCTATTCCTGTTTAAATAATTTCTCTTTTCTTTTTTCTATATTTATAGTTTTGACCCCTTAATGTAAAAATTACGAATGCAGTCATCATATCTCAAATTCTTTAGCAAACTCATCTAAAGGATTCTCATAAAACTACAGATATTAACTTGCACCAAAATTTTGTAGTATTTGCATGGTATAGTTATGCTTCAATAACAGTGTAATTACATTAGGACAAAAAAGTAATAACCATAAGAAACCATCAGTCATCTGCATATGCCTAGTCTACTAAAAGGAAAAAGGTAAACCATAAATGATTAAAGGGGTGCTTCAGATTTTTCCTGCAAACCAATCTAGGGAGGTCTAATTATTCAACACCAACTTAACCCTAAACAAGATTTGAACCCAATAACTTTGATGGCTCAAGCCTTTACCACAGGGGAATGCCCACAGGAACACAACCGGCTATAATAAGCAGTTACACAAACAGGGAACCTAGGTAAATATATGTTTATTGACGAGTGCCATGGTGAAAGTTAAGACTACAAGCATTTAGACACTACAAAACAAACTTATAAATTGAAGTACTGAGGTTATTACCCTAATAACAAGCAAGGCAATTAAGGATATATCTAGTCCAACTATAAAAAAAGACGTAAAAAGATAAAATTTATAGAAGAAAATACCCGTTTCTGAAGTTAATGGCCAAATATGCTTGCACAGGGCTTTATTCATTTGAAACATATTAATCGAATTTACGCGAAAAAGATCACGCAATGCTTCATCACATTTTATATTTCGCTTATTCTTTGGATCCTGTAAATTGTTCTCCCGGATATATGCCCAAAGTTTCTTCACAACCTAAAAGAATTTTTGAAATTCAGTGTTTACAAAGTATGAAATGAACCATCTGATTTGTAGGAATACCTCAGTTCTGGCTAACTCAGGAACCCCAACAAAATTTTGAAGTTGTGGAGATAGGCTGCATAGCTTCGTAAAGCCGCCTCTTTTTTTCACTTGTTTCTCTGCCTTGTTGGACCTATTGGATCAACAGAATAACCAATATTTTGCATAATCATTTATAGAAAATCAAAACAAAAGATAATCCAAAAAAAACAAACTTACCCTTTTATATTAGTTCCTCGTCCGTCACACTCTTCTTCTTCTTCTTCTTCATCATCATCATCATCATCTTCTTTAACGGCGTCGTTTTCATTTTCTTCCTCATTTTGCTTATTATCGGCTATATTTTCTTCTTCGTTATGATTGTTCGCTAGGGTTTGGAGGTAAATGTCGATTTGTTCCCTAATGAAAGCTTTCCGGTCCGATAAATCAACGCCGAAATCTTGTTCTAGCTTCCGACGGACACCGCCGGCGGTGGTTGTATCGAGGTCGGAGTCATGAAGAATTTCGCGAAGGCGAGTCACAAGGTCCGAGTTCGATACCATTTTCTACTTCGGGTTTGATATCAACGATGCTTTTCACGGTGGAAGTTTGAGCTTTTTTTTTTTTTTTTTCTTATGGATAAACGAGAGCATGAAATAGTACTGTTTTCCGTTTTGTTTTCTCGAGAATGGACTCTTTAGTGCAGGCGTTAGTCTCTGGGAAGGGTATTTCTTAAATTATAAAGAGAATCCTCATCCAAACGACCTCGTTTTGGTCTACGCCCTATATATATACTAGATTTTTTTTTATAACGTGCATCACACGTTAATATCTATTACGATTCATTAAAACTCATTAGAAATATAAATATTTATTCTAAATTTTTACTTTTTCTTATTAAAATTTTAATTGTTAGTATTTTATTATTTAAATATAAAATGATATAAAATTTTTTAAATAAATATTATAAAGCCGAAATCTTATTAATCGATTTTTAAAATTATCGTGGAACAATATTTATATAACTTGATTATTAAATTCATTTTAGTTGTTGAATCTAATTTAAGTTAAATTTTCATATAAAAAACATAAAATTTAATGAAATATAATTATACACAATAAATACTTTATCCGTTCCATAATATTTATCGTTTAAGATTTCGGCATAAGAATTGACAAAGTTATTAAATTGTCATAATTTTAAAATAAAAATATTAAAATATTTTTTTATTGATTTTGATATAGAGAAATAAAAATAATTAATGTAAAATATTTAGTAGAAAATATATGAAGGGTAAAATTAAAAAAATAAATAAATATCTTCTTGAAATTCTAAAACGACATAGAAATTAGAACAAAAAAAATTATCTAAAACGACAAATATTATGAAACGGAATGAGTATTGTCTAAGTTGTATAATTATGCATATTTAATATAATTAGAGTAATAACACAAAATAATTCTAGATTCTATATAAATATATAAATATATTTTAGAAGGCAATACATACATAATATTCAAAGAAGACTAAAGCATATCTAAATAAATCATTTTTTACAATTTTAAATAATATTCTTATATTCAATAATATGTTAAAGAAAAAAAGTAAATGAATTGATAAATATTTTTATTATAATTTTCTAATTTATTTTGTTATTGTTAGGTTAACTATTTATTAATTATAAATTGATTTTCATATTAATATTTGGTACATTTATTATTTTCTTATAATTTTAACATAGGTTGTATGTTTTTATTAATTTTGATAAACTTTGATTTTTTTTAACACATTATAGCTTAATTTTTATTCCTCCAAAAAATCAATAACAATCTTTCTAACGTGCTTTTATAATTTAATATCAATATTAATTTAATATTAATTGTATACAATTAAGTTATTATGTGATATCATATTATATCATAAGCCCAAAAAAATCTATTTAATTATTATATCATATGAATACTTATAAATATTTTAAATTTGATGTTATGATAATAATCACTAAATTAAAAATTTTGTAATTTTTATTTTATATTTAATTAATTTTTAAGAATAATTAATTAATCTCTTCCGTAATGAAAATTGTAAGTAAATTTAAATATTTATAAAATCACAAACAAATTAATTTTTTAAAAGAATATGCTATTATAAATAGAAATTTTGACATTTAATAATAAAATAATAAAATTTTGCTTATTGTTTTTAAATGAACTCTCAATTAATGCATCTTATTTTTCTGTTGCATCTTCTTATAGAACCAAAAGTAATTTTTATAATTTATAAATTATTACTAATGGTTAAAATAACTAATTAAAATTTATAATGGAATAAAGTAATAATTTACAAAATAAAAATCAAATTATAATTACTTTAACTTATTAATATTTGAATAATCAAAGTTAAAAAAAAAATTGTAGCTTCTAAATATTTGAAAAAATAATTTTGCTCACTATTGTTAAACTATCAATTAGTACTTCTTCTTTTTTCTGCCGCGTCCTCTTATAAAATCAAAATTAATTTTTTTAATTTACAAATTATTACTAATAGTTAAAATAACTAATTTTAAAATTTATAATGGGATAAAATAATAATTTACAAAGTGAAAGTTAAATTAGACGTCTTCTTATAGAATCAAAAGTAATTTTTATAATTTACAAATTATTACTAATAGTTAAAACAACTAATTTTAAAATTTATAATATAACAAACTAATAATTTACAAAATTACAATCTATTTAATTATTATATCATATGAATACTTATAAATATTTTAAATTTGATGTTATGATAATAATCACTAAATTAAAAATTTTGTAATTTTTATTTTATATTTAATTAATTTTTAAGAATAATTAATTAATCTCTTCCGTAATGAAAATTGTAAGTAAATTTAAATATTTATAAAATCACAAACAAATTAATTTTTTTAAAAGAATATGCTATTATAAATAGAAATTTTGACAATTAATAATAAAATAATAAAATTTTGCTTATTGTTGTTAAATGAACTCTCAATTAATGCATTTTATTTTTCTGTTGCATCTTCTTATAGAACCAAAAGTAATTTTTATAATTTACAAATTATTACTAATGGTTAAAATAACTAATTAAAATTTATAATGAAATAAAGTAATAATTTACAAAATGAAAATCAAATTATAATTACTTTAACTTATTAATATTTGAATAATCAAAGTTAAAAAAAATTTTGTAGCTTCTAAATATTTGAAAAAATAATTTTGCTCACTATTGTTAAACTATCAATTAGTACTTCTTCTTTTTTCTGCCGCGTCCTCTTATAAAATCAAAATTAATTTTTTTAATTTACAAATTATTTCTAATAGTTAAAATAACTAATTTTAAAATTTATAATGGGATAAAATAATAATTTACAAAGTGAAAGTTAAATTAGACGTCTTCTTATAGAATCAAAAGTAATTTTTATAATTTACAAATTATTACGAATAGTTAAAACAACTAATTTTAAAATTTATAATATAACAAACTAATAATTTACAAAATGAAAGTCAAATTATAATTTCTCTAACTTGTTAATATTTGAATAATCAAAATCAAAAAAAAAATTTCTAACTTCTAAATATTTGAAAAAATAAAAAATATAAATTATTCTAATTGAAATCTTTTTTATTTGAATTAAATATAATTAACTATATATTAAATAATAATTATTTTATTCTCCCCTTATTCTAATTAAATTTATTTTTTATTTAAATTAAATTAGATAATTAAATTATTAAATTATAATAACAATATAATTATAAATTTGTAATATAAATAATTATATATTAAATAATAATTATTTTATTTTTTCTTATTCTAATTGAATTCATTATTTTTCTTATTTAAATTAATTATAATTAGATATTAAATATAATTAATTATATATTAAATAATAATTATTTTATTGTTTCCTTATTGTAATTGAATTCACATTTTCTTATTTAAATTAAATATAATTAGCTATTAAATATAATTAATTATATATTAAATAATGCTTATTTTATTATTTTCTTATTCTAATTGAAATCATCATTTATTATATAAATTAAATATAATTATATTATTATATTATTTAATTAATAAATGACTATATTGCCTATCATAAATGCACAATTAAAAAGAACTCAGTGAGGAGTACATAAGTAAATGTCATTTTTTTCCTCATATCGTACATTTATATATATATATATATATATATATATATATATATATATATATATATATATATATATATATATATATATATATATATATATATATATATATATATACTATTTTTAATTTTTGTTGCTTTAAAAAATCTTTTTCTTATTATTTTCTATTACATCCCAAACTTTTAAATATACAGTAAAATATCTATAAATTAATACTCAATAATTAATAATCTCCATTAAATAATTAATTTTTCTTGTCTCGACTTAAACTAACTAATTAAATTAATAATTTCGATCAAATAATACGATAAAATTTTTTTTAAAAAACCTTACATAACTTCATTGGTCTCATTCATATCATAAATTAATAACTCACTAAAATTACATATTATATTTTTCTAAAATATGAATCTATTGTTACTTTTTTTCTTAAAATTTGAATATAAATGAATATCATCTCTAATTTTTATCGTTGCATGTAAAAGTTCTGGAGTTGAATTTTCATATTATAATAAGAAATTATAAAGAGTTATTGATGCTTTAAATGCTTTCTTTTGAGTAACATGTTCTAAAGCTACTGTATTATTCTTAGCTTCATCATCAGCAAGATTTTCAGTTATGCTAGCAGCAATTTATTATAAACTTGAGACCTCAAAATATGTATTATTTTCACTAGGACAATCTAAAGCTAATTTACATCCATTTCATTTTAATAGTCTAAATTATTGATTATTGTTTTAAGTTCATTAATATATTTTTCATCTAAAAGATCATTTAAATTCACCGAGGTCATTTCTTCCAAAGAACAAATTTTGTAATGTCAAAAATAATTCGCTATTGTCTTTACATGAACATTTATTATAAGTACACTCGATAAATTAATAAATTATTAATTTATTAATGAATTAATATCTCTTTAAATTAATAAAATTTTTATAGTTTTAAGATTATTAATTTATAAAGGTTTTACTGTACATGTGTTTTTGTCTAACAATACCCATATAATGATTTTATATGCAATGAGATAATAATATCAACTCAATAGAAATCATTGAATTTATATATTTACAACATGAAAATAGTCGCATCCTGAATTATTCTGACATAGATATTCATTTATCATATTATATTAACATATTTAAACACTTATGATATATATTAAAACAAAAAAATAAATATAATATTATCAATTAATTAAGTAGATGGTGATTGTATTTAGATTTTTCACATGATAAATTTATAGTGACATGTTTATATTAATTATTATTATGTTATAATATAAGTTGATTTTATAATATAAGTTGACATAATAAAAGAATACTTATCATCCTAATTAAATAACATATTTAGATTTGAATTCCTTCCCAATGCTAAAAACCTCAAAAGAGAATAGATGTCTAAATTGTGATGTTTTTAAAATGTATCTGACTTAATAACTTAATTTTAAAGAATTAAATCTTGACTAATAATAATATTCACTAATTAGGAGTCGGATCCCTTGACAGGCATAATGGAATCCAAGAATATTGGCCTTTTAAGCTCTACCGATCAATTTGTGGTTGAATTGGCCTGTTATTGGATGCAGGTTAGCGATTTTATTTCCTTGCTCGATGGTCTTATTATTCTGGAAAGAAATGCATTGATTTTGATTTTCAGGTAGAAGTAGGACATGAGCAGGATTATCCTCATTCCTAACTTGTCAACCACATAAAGAATTGGGGCAAAGGGTAAAAAATCCATTTACCATTACAAAATTTTTATATCAACCCTTTTGATATTTTGCTGTACAATTAAAGTCCTAAACTATTTAAAATTGATCAAATAAACTCAAAAATTAATTTATGCTATCATGCCTCTAAAGTATACTCAATGGTACAAATAGGCCCCTATTATTTATTTTCTCAATAGATCCCTTTCTTTTTTTTTTTTTTTGGAAAAGGTATAGTCCGAGGTTTTTTTTTTTTTATTTATTTCCAATAGACTTTTTTTTTTTCAAAAATTGAACATATATTTCTTTTTGTCACAAACAAGTATCGATTGTTTATTTAATCTTATGTGTACTCATGCCCACACCACTGCTATTGCCTCCTTCTTGACCATTGACACCACTTTATCATCAATTATCAACAAATTAATTGTAAAAAAATTTATGAAAAACAAAGAAAAAAAAGTCTTTGTATTGATTTATAATCAAATTAGTCTTATTTACGAATATGTCGATGATGAATAAAATTAAAATATTAAAATTTAACTTTACTATATTACATTTTAATTTTTTAATATTTATTTTGAATTTTTGTGATTTATTAATTAAACCTATATTTTTAATTATGTATTATTAAATCGATAAAATTTTCAATACAAAAATATTAAATATCTATTTAAAAATAAAATAAAATAAAAAATTTCATTGATGATAACTAAAAAAATAAATTGTCGTTACATGTTTTTGTGAAAGAAAATTTCATGTGTTCAAATTTTTAAAAAAAAGGTCTATTAAAAAAAAATAATAAGAATTTATTCGTACCATTGAATATAGTTTAGATGTATGACCATAATTTTTTCAAAAAATGAAAAGTCTATTAAGAAAAAAAAAAAATAATTGTACTAGGAATCTACTTTTATCATTGGGTATAATTCATGGACATGACCAAATATTTTTTTTCTTTTTCTGTTAGTTTTGTGAATCATGATAATAAAATAATATATATATATATATACAAGAAAAAAGAAAAAATTACTAAAAATAAAAGGAAAAAAAAACTCCAAAGAAAGACAACTGCAAAAAAATGGTTTGATTTTTATTGTTTTTCTTTTTTTGTTATTTTTTGATCATTTTTAAACTCTTAATAATCCGTATTTTGCATCAAATATTAGGATAAATATATAATTAATTACGCCTGAAATTTTTTCTCATTTTAGTATATCAATATTTTTTATAATTAAATATTTATATAGATAATTTTTTTTTCAATTAAGTTTATTTAACTATAATTTTTTAGTATAAGATTTGTTTTTTATCAAAGTACTGAAATATATAATTTTATCCTACCCATTTTATCCATTCATCTCTTAATTTTTCTTTTTCTTTTTTAATTATATTTTCTCTCATTTTTATTAATATTTTGAGAAAAAAGTTTGAATTTATTTTTAAACAAAGAATAAAGAGAACCTACTAATAAAGAAAAAAAAAAAGTGAAGAAGAACGAGAAGAGCAATAGAAAGAAGAAGAAGAAAAGATTAGGCCTTTTTTTTTTTAAACAGAAACAATTAAATTGGTGCTTTTTCTAAAATTAAATTTGAAAAAGTAATTTATAAAAAAATAAAAATCAATAAATAAAATTTAAAAAATTTTTAAAATGCTTTTTTAATTGTAAATAACAATTCTAAATACACCTTTAATTGAACCATAAAAAAGCAAAAGGACTTATATGAAAATTTTATAATAGCAGAGGAATTTTTTTAATCCTTTGCCCAAAGAGTTGTTGTACTGTCTGCAAAGTAAAAGTAGTAATTTGATAGCATCAATGATAATAAAAATAAATAATTATTTAATCCTCAAAATTTATTTAAAATAATAATTTTATTTTTACACTTTAAAAAAATAAGCTCTTTAATTTTTAAAAATTTATTTCGTTATATTAAATAATCATTTTATTTTCAATAAATTTTTATAAAAAAATCTAAAATATCTCTCATTTACAATTAATTTTTTTTTTTTGCAATCATTCAATCATTCTCACTACTCTCTCTTTACAAATTAAATAAGCATTTAATTATTCATCATCACACACTCTCTCTATAAATTAAACCAAAAATTAATTAATAAATTAATCAAAATTAAATTTACATATTAAACAAATTAATTTACAAATTAAACAAATTAATTCTGAGACTTCGTTACAAATTTAACAGCTTAAATTTACAGCTATCTTGTCAACGATAATTTCCATGCCAAGAATAACCCAAATGTCATAGCTGGATTTATTGCGGAAATTGACACCAGATTAGAGTAAAATCGCAGCTAATAATTTGAGAAAAATAATAATAAAGATTTATGAACATACAGATTTTACGTGGAAAACCCCCAAATAAATTAGGGTAAAAACCATGGGTAAAGATAGAAGAATTTCACTATGAGAATAATAAGAATTACAATCTCTCTATTTATAAAGGAGAAATAATTTTAATTCTCTCTTTATAATAGGAAATTAATCACTCTAACTCTCTAAATATTTTCTCTCTAACTCTCTAATTTTATTCTCAAAATGGGATGATTTTAGGCCTTGTCTTCATGGCTATTTATAGCCATCCAAGAAACAAAAAATTCAAACTAATTAGTTGTTAATTGGTTGGCTTCCATTTTCTTTTTTAGTGTGCTATTCTATTTCAAAATTTAGTGTCTTTTTTGTTGACAATTAACTAAATTTGGTGTATCTTTTGTTGATAGGATTTATGTAACCTCCTGCACTACCATAGCTTGCCTTTTTGCTTAAAAAAATATTAATTTTATTTTTTTATTTTACACTTATTAAGCAAAAGAACATGAAATGTCACCTGTAAAGTAGACAAGAGCAAAGATCATTCCACCAAAAGCATGCCAATTGTCCATGACTTAAGATGTGTTTGAAATTATTGTTACACGATGAAAAAATATTTTTAGAATTTTTTTAATTTAATTGATCGATTTTTTTTTATAAACTATTTTTTTAAATTTATTTTTGAAAAAAACATTACTTTACCTATTTTATTTAAAAGCAATTTTGAGAAAAGTATAAAAAATTTTATTAAAAAATATTTTTAGAAAATTCAATCCTGAACGGGCTCTTAATGGGTGCCTTAACCACATCTATAATTGTAACCACACCCGTCATTGTCAAAATAGAGATGTACAAGAATAAGGTGGCTACGAATCTGCAATACCAGCTCTATAAAAAGACCATGAAGATGCGTGGTGACTGGTGTGATTGTCACAGTAAGCTCACATCTTCGATAAGCAAAATCCAATCATTAACAAATGAAATTAGACTCTAGAACTCCATAAGCTCGGGGAAGGACTCCATGACTCCTGCAAAACGCAAATTCGAGGTAAGCACTTCGTTTGCTTTGATGACTGGACACCAGAATTAGCAGGGTTCAAAAAGTCAACCAAAAAATCGCAAAAATCAAACAAAAAATGGAACACATATATGGCGATCGATAATGGAGTAGGTATGAACCGGAAAGCTCAAAGATCCTTCATATGGACTCTACCTAGTTGCTCTCTTGTATGGATCCAGAGCGTATAATCTTGATTTTATATCATTATCATTGTTATTGATTGGACCTTTAATCTTGAATTAATTAATTGATCTTTAATTACCTAATTTCTTTATGAGTTGTAATCTTGTATCCACTGGAGGTTTGTAAACTTGCCTTGGCTGTGTTTGTGTGGGGATTAAAAGGAAAATGAGTGGTCAGTAAGGTCTAAAGGAATAGAGATGAGAATGAGTCTGAGTGAGGTGAAGGGAGGTGGTACTTTTAAGTATTAGAAAATTATTATTATTATTTTTTTGACAGAAAAATATAAAAAAAATTGAATAGAAGGACTATTTAACAGGGGTGAGCAAAATCGAATCAAAATTCAAAAACTGAATCGAATTGATTGGTTCAGTTTGGTTCAATTATAGTAAAAAAAAATTCGGTTATAACCAAACCGATCGAAGTTTTTTAATATATATATATATAATAATTAGTTTAAATGCTTTATTATAATTATTATAGAAAATTGAGTTTTCTCTTGAAAGATAAATTAGTATTAATAATTTTTTGGACTTATATATATATATATATATATATATATATATATATATATATATATATATATATATATATATATATATATATATATATTAGAAAATAAATAAGCTTAAATGTTTTATTATAATCACTATTGGAAATTGAGTTTTTTTTAAATAAAATGAAATAGTATTAATTATTTTTCACTAATATTTTTTTGATTTATTATCATTATCATAGGAAATTAAATTTTTTTTTGAATAAAATGAATTAATATTAATTATTTTTTATTTTTAGAATATATATATATATATATATATATATATATATATATATATATATATATATATATATATATATATATATATATATATATCGAAATGAATAGATTTAAATGCTTTACTATTATTATTATAGGAAATTGAGCTTTTTGAATAAAATGAATTAGTATTAATTATTTTTGTACTTGTATTTTTATGATTCATTATTATTATTATTGGAAATTAAATTTTTTTTTGAATAAAATGAATTAATATTATTTTTTTGACTTATATATATATATATATATATATATATATATATATATATATATATATATATATATATATATATATATATATATATATATATTAGTTATTAATTATTTCATTATCATATTTATGAAAAAAAAAAGAAAAAAGCCCAAAAAAAAAGCCTAGCAGCCAAAACCGACAAATCGAACGGAACCAAACTTTTTTGGTTTGGTTCAGTTTGCACTAAGCGTTCGGCTCGGTTTAGTTTGAGAAAAAATTAATTTCGGTTATTCGGTTATTTCGGTTCAGTTTGATTTTAAATCGAACAAACTATTTGCACAGTCCTACTATTTAATATAACGGAATGAAATTTCAGTAATTAAAGAGTTCATTTTACAAATTATAGAAACTAAATTATTATTTAAGATATATATCAAAAATTAAATAGTAATTTATCCTAATAATAAACTATTGCCATAAATCACAAGGAAAACGTGAACATTGCCATCCCTTTTCTAGCAAGAAAAACAAAATGGTCATCTTCCACGCATCATGTCACAATCTCACAATTCGCATCCTATCAGGAAACAATGGCCCTCTTTTTATTTAAACATTGTGTATATAAATAATAAAGTTATTTTATTTTATTTTTTAAACTAATATTTACATTAGGAGTACAAACTACTCGAAATCGACTAAAAAATTATTCGAAATCAATCTAATATAAGTTGAGTCGAATTCAAACTCGAACTATTTGAATAGTTAGACGAGTCGAATTCAAACTCTATATTACTTTATTGAATAAGCTCGTGAGCCTAATTCAATTTTTATATATTTACCATTTTATCTTTTATATATTTCTGATTAAGTTTAAACGAGTCAAGTTGAATCTAATCGAACTTTTATATATTTATCATTTTACTCTTTGTATATTACTAAGCAAGTCCAAAGAGCCGAATCAAGCCCACTCAAGTCTAGTTGAGTTAAATGAGCCTACACAAGCCAAGTTGAACATGCACTTGGCACTGTATCGATTAGATTGGATTCGATTAACCCTTTATTTACTTATGTTCAAACTCGACTAAGGTTAAACTCAAGCTTGTTAATCATACTTGAGTTCGAGTATTACAAAATTCAATTCAACTTGACTTGCTTAATCCCTAATTTACGTAACAATATTAAAACTCTAATATATATATATATATATATATATATAGTAATTAAATTAAATTTTTATGAAATAACATGATTTCTATTTACTTTGAATTTATTTTTGATGGGAGGAAAAATACTCCATAAAAACATATTACATTACGCAACAAAGAGAAATCTTCCCCTTTAATATCTTTCAATAAAATGGTGACAATTATTTATAAATTATTCATAAATGCATCGATTGAATTCTATAAGATTGTATTTAGATACATAAATTGAATTCACCCCTTTAACTTTGAGTTCTTTTTTTTTTTTTTTTTTGTGGAAAGAAATTATTTCTTTTTAATATTAACAGAAATGAATTCTATAAGATTGCATTTAGATGCATAAATTGAGATTTGAAATTTTAATTTCAAATCCCATATTTTAAATTTATGATTTTAAATCTATAAATTTATAAATCCAAGAACAAGGAATTTAAAATTTATTGTTTGGATAACAAATTGAATATAAATTTGGATTTGAAATTAAATTTGAAAAATTTTAATAATTCAAAACTATATAAATAAAGAAAAATAGCATCTGGCTTCCCAAATTGTAATTGAAATGACTAGCGATCTGCAACTTGATCACTTGAACATCATTAGACTTCTGTTGAAAATAAATCTTTCCACGTTCACAAACTTCTGATGGAGTAATGGGTAGAATTTCTGCTCTAACAAGAGAATTAGCATCTTGACATCTGCCAAGGACATGGGGCGAGACTATAAATTGTTTCCAATGTTGTGCAATTCTTGTAGCCCATTTAAAGTCGGGTTTTGTTCTTAAATCAATAGCAGGACTCATAAAATACAATAAGAAAGTAACATAAACAGCAAAAGCAAGTTGCAGAAAAGTAAGAGCAGTAACAAGCCTAGTTGATACACCTCTGTTAGCCTTCAACTTATCTCTGCCACCACCATATTCATTGAGCATCCCTTGAAAGAAATCCCCATTTTTCAGAGTAGAATTTCTGATTAAACCCATTTCTTCAAACCAAGAACAAAGAATGTTACACCTGCAAGAAAACCAAAAACATATTATATGCAACTCCAAAAATACAAAGGAGCCTAAAAACATTAATCAAGTTACTCTAATAAAGCCTGTCTCAAACCAATTATAATCTAAATACTTGTTTAATATCACAATCCTGTTTAATCATGAAGAATCAGCTTATAGTAAGGAAAGATTCAAAGAATTCCAGCCCAAAACGAGAGAAAACAGTTCAAGAAAGAAAGTAATAAATTGGAGAGGTTTGCACATACCTCTTTACTGCTATCAGATTCTAAACCTTCAGATATGCAAACTGATTGCTTAGGTCCTAGCTTGAATAACTGAACAACAAATTTAAGTAAAAGAAAAAAAATCATGAATTTCATATCTATAACATTATTCAGATTTTCATATTTTAAAAGGCTGTTAACAAAATTCATAAAAACATTACTGACTGGTAAGACATTAAATTGTCAAGTTAAAAGGGAAGTTCTAAATCAATTACACACAAACAGAAATTGCCAATCACCTCTTGGCGCGACAATGTGCCAGTGATTATTTAATATATGTGGAAACAATATCCTGAATTCGAACTCGAGAAGAAAATGATATGGAACTATGGGAAACTGACCCCAAACACTTGCACATATGCATAACTGTAACAATTTAGAAACAAAAAATGAACTATAGATTGCTCTCCGCTATTGTAAACTTATTATTAACTTCGACGAAAAGCCAGAACAGCATAAGTTCATAGTAAGTTACACTTATATTCTTTGCTAAAATACATGTAACTATACAAATACCAACCATTTTGAACATGAAATGATGAAGACTGTTACTTTATATGTAGATCGTGAAGTGAGCTTCAATATAATTAGGATTAATGATAGTAAAGACTAGGTCCATATCCCTGTGCAATGCACAAAAGTTAACTGAACTTTTGCAGCAATGAGAAATCAATACCAAAAAATACCAGATGCTGTGCTAAAAGTGGATCCCCAAATAAAAGGTAAATAAGAACTTAGGCATGGCATTGACTATTCAAGTATTAAAGGCTTGTCTAATTTCTCTGTTCTTCAAATTGGAAAATACCATTGAAACATAAAGAGTATTAAACTGGGAGAATAATTGAACTTCCAGGATGATGCATGAACAGGATGTACCATGAATATTATGCATTCAATTTCCTCAGTGGCACACAAATCTTTTTCATCCTAAGCAAGTCATGAGCAAAAAAAAGAAATTCCTTGTCAATGGGAAAACATAACCATATGGTCAGGAACACCCACATAACAGTAAGTCCAACTGATGATCAATATCGCTGTTCTCAAATGCCTCTTCATCAACATCAGACCCACAATCAAAGTTTATAATTTGTGTTTCTGTTGCATTACACTCCAAGGTCTGATCACCCACTTTTAGAAGATCTTTAAGATCATCTAAAATATGAGCCTCTACCAGTTTCCAGAACCATATGGAATCACTTCCTAGAAAGCCTATCCAAAACACACTTCTCTTTCTCTTCACCCACCAACTGAGATTTCGCTGCCAATGTTTTGCCAACCTTTTCAACACACTCATGACTTCCTTTTAGCTTCAGCAAGATATCCGCGGTTGATGTTCTGTGGCCTCCATACATATACCAGTATGGAAGATCATTCGGTGACAACCACCGATGAATTAGCTTCGGCATCATGGCCCAACCTTTTGGCCAAAACTGGTCTGTGTAGAAACTAAAATAAGAGTGTGAAGAGAGTAGAAAATCTGTAAGGCATATCATCACCACCACCGCTGAGCTTATAGACGGATCTAACCACTCATGGTACTGATCATATAGATGTCTCCTCAAAACAGAATGAATGGTAGAATTCTCATTGAACTCAAACCGAATCATGTGTTTCTTCCTTTCTTCATCTGATTCAATTTGCAAACCACCAAACAGCAACCCCACTAGAAATTCTCTCTGATCTTTGCTTAGCTTGAGGCTTCTTAACCTCTTTCCTGCTCAAGCTTAGTACATAGTCAAGCTTTTTCATCAATGAGGGTTCGATATCATACGTCTTCTGGCACATCAGATCGTATATCTTCTCTGCCTTCACATAGTCTCCAGAAGAGAGATACCCACGTAGGATAGTTTTACATGATCTCATGTTAACACCAACAGCTTCATTGCCACAAATATGGTTAAAGGTCTCTTCAGCTTTGTCGAGATTACCAACTTTCACCAAAGAATCCAAGTATATATTGTAAATTGTTCGATTTGGTCAGCAATTCTCAAGGCATGCAGAGAAGGCTGACTCCAGTTTATCATGCAAATTTAAACTGAAGGACATATTCATTAGATCAATAAAAGAGGCCATAAGGGGCTTCATATCACTCTTAATGAACTCTTGCATAAGTGATTCTGCCAATTCCGTTTTCTGAGCTTGACGCAACACCTCTATGATTTTATGATAGGCTATAACACTAGCAGAACCCAAAATTTCTCGCATTTCCCTGAATATCTCCAAAGATTTCATATGTTTTCCAACTCGTACAAAGACTTCCATTCTATACACAAAAGCTTGTGAAGGGAGTCCACCATCAATTTTGAGGAGTTTAAGCTAAGTTCTTTCAGCTTCCTCCACACCACCCTCCTTCGAACAAGCCCTCAAAATGGACACAAGCACTTCCCTGCCCTCTTCTATTCCTGCTTGCTTCATTTCTTCCCTTAGTGATGCAATCTTTCCTTTATCTATGGTGTCCTGATAGCTATGTAGCCAATTTAGGCCGCTGTAAATATCCTTCCTTATCTCAAGTCCGGATGTCACCATATTATGAAAAATAAAATCAGCCTGCTTGAGATAATGTTTTGAAGTGCCTCCTGGTTTGCTCACAAGAGCAGTAAAGAGAGAATTGTGCAGACTGAGTTGTGGCTGGTAACCACCCAACTGAATAATACGATTGTAAATGCTACATGTTTCCTCAAGGCAACCTTGAACTGGTGCACTAAGATATGCCACAACCAAAATTTGAAAAGTATACTCGCTCGGCACACACCCCTGATTAATAATATCATCAAATATCTCCCTGCACTTTGCAAACTTCCACTCCTTGCCCAGGTAATCTGCTAGCTTTGTACACAGGGCAAAATCAAATCGATACCAGTGTTGCTGCATCATCTATCTGTACACCTGACAAACAACCAACGCAATTTCCCAATTTAAAATATATATAATTTATTTGCTTTATTCTGTTCTGATTTCTAGATATATGTGAGTGCTCTAGCTAAATCAAGTTACAAACTTTATAGACAAAGCGAAATCAATATATCAATTCAGCTTCAAACTCAATTAAGTTGTATAAACTTTCACAATCACAAAGTAAGACAAAGATTAGCCTCAATGACAAATATGTATTCCAATTTCCAAATGGCAATTTCAAAATCAGAGGTAACCAGTAACCCAAACCAACATTTCCACAACTAGTACTCAATTTTGCTTAGTAGCCATTCAAATGCTCATAGTCTTGCCCATAAACAAGATTAGCACAAGGAAACGCAATTGGTGTCACAAATAAGACTATCACAAGGGAAAACAATTAAATTAAAAATGCAGCAAGAAATCAAAACAGAGTGTGTTCATTTTTAAAGGAGCAGCCTAAACCCGGTCTCATTTTAGCCAATGCGCATACAATGCACCGCAACATAGGTAGCATCCTCCTGCCTCATCCATTTCTTCTGGGCATTAAGTACCCTCGCCAAAGTTCCTGCCTTATGCGCTGGCAACTCCTTATAGAGCCAAGCCAACCTCGCCTGTCTCCATTGCTCTGGTAAGTCCTCCAACGCTGGCATATCCAAATGCTTCAAATCCTCACCAGGCCCTGAAAATCCCCGACAACCATTGAATTTAAAATTTTCATTTTCGTTCTGGCTGTGGCTTGAGAAGTCCCATTTTTCCTTGGATTTGGAAGAAGAATGAGATTCGCACGCCAACTGTTAGGTGGAAGTTGAAACAATTTGGACTCAGAAATGGGCAAAGGTATTGACGGGAAAGGGAGGAGGAGTGGAGAGGGTAAAGAAACAAAAGTTGCCGCATATAGGGATGGTGGTGGCGGCAATGGTGAGAGAAGGAAAGAGTGAAAGAGCGGGGGAGGGAGGGAGAGAAGAAGAGGGAATTGGGCATAGGGAGAGACCGGAGAGTAAGCTTTGTGTTGGGATTAGGTTTTAAGAGGGGGTAACTGAAATTGTGTAGAACAGTGAGAGTAGATGGTGGATAGAGCTCTTGGGTTCCTCCAATAAGCATGGCTATTGGCTTGTGATAGTTTGCTGCGGTTACTTGAAAAAATAAAAAAATAAAAAAAAAATAACTCAAGTATCACTTGAGTTTTTTAAAGTCACTTTGTCACTGCTTACCCGTTAAATAAGTAAATGGGTTTAGTCTTCAACTTAGCTCTGCCACCAACATATTCATTAAGCATCCCTTAAAAGAAATCCCCATTTTTCAGAGTAGAATTTCTGATTAAACCCATTTCTTCAAACCAAAACAAAGAATGTTACACCTGCAAGAAAACCAAAAACATATTATACTCAACTCCAAGAATACAAAGAAGCCTAAAAACATTAATCAAGTTACTCTAATTAAGCCTGTCGCTAACCAATTATAATCTAAATACTTGTTTAATATCACAATCTTGTTTAATCATGAAGAATCAGCTTATAGTAAGGAAAAATTCAAAGAATTCCAGCCCAAAATGAGAGAAAACAGTTCAAGAAAGAAAGAAAGTGATAAATTGGAGAGGTTTGCACATACCTCTTTACTGCTATCAGATTCTAAACCTTCAGATATGCAAACTGATAGCTCATGTACTAGCTTGAATAACTGAATAACAAATTTAAATAAAAGAAAAAAACAATCATGAATTTCATATCTATAACATTATTCAGATTTTCATATTTTAAAATGCTGTTAACAAAATTTGTAAAAACATTACTGACTGGAAAGACATTAAATTGTCAAGTTAAAAGGGAAGTTCTAAATCAATTACACACAAACAGAAATTGCAAATCACCTATTGGCATGATAATGTGCCTACAATTGTTTAATATATGTGGAAACAATATCCTGAATTCAAATTCAAGCAGAAAATGATATGGAACTAACGGAAACTGACCTCAAACACTTGCACATACACATACCTGTAACAATTTTTAAACAAAAAATGAACCATAGATTGCTCTCCACTATTTTAAACTTATTATTGACTTACTTCTATGAAAAGCCAGAACAGTATAAGTCCATAGTAAGTTACACTCATATTCTTTCCTAAATTACATGTAATTATACAAATACCAACCATTTTGAACATGCAATGATGAAGACTGTTACTTTATATGTTGAAGTGGGCTTCAATATAACTAGGATTAATGACAGTAAAGACTAGGTCCATATCTCTGTGCATTGCACAAAAGTTAACTGACCCTTTGTAACAATGAGAAATCAATACCAAAAAATGCCAGATGCTGTGCTAAAAGTGGATCCCCAAATAAAAGGTAAATAAGAACTTGGGCACGGCATTGATTATTCAAGTATTAAAGGCTTGTTTAATTTTTCTATTCTTCAAATTGGAAAATACCATTGGTACATAAGAGCTTATTAAACTAGGAGAATAATCGAACTCCCAGCATTTCTCAGCTCCATCTCAATATAGCTACTGCAAAACCTTAATTTATGTTTCCTGAGTTTTCTCATTTAATTTATAAATTTCATATGTTTTTCTTTATGTCAAAGAAGAGGGTTCTCCCTTTAATTAACTAAAACACCATCAAATGTGTGCATAAAATCAATAATCAAAATTAAGAATAATTATTAAATTTTATCTAAAGAGTTTGATTTCTAAATTAATCAAAACAACCAGACATTCATATTTAATGGTTCAGCCACTGTATTCAATAAATACAAAAAATTCTCAGAAAACATCACAATCTCAAGTTTGAAAAACACACAACCAATCATTATCACATCCAAAAATGAAAACAAATTGGAACCCTTCAAATTAAGAGCTCTAAATATCCCAGACTGCACTAAATCCAAAAAAAATTCTCAGAAATAAAAAGAAAGAAACCATAAAAAAGAACAAACAAGAAAAAAAAAAGAAAAAGCAAATAGTAGAACAAATTAATACACATACTGATGTTGGTCGTGGTGCTACTGGGTTCACTACCAGGTCCAATTTTGGTCGTGAGGCTTTCAATGGAGATGATTGAGGACTATAAGAAAGCTGATGGACTCCTGATGAAAGGAAGAGAGGCAAAGTTGAAAGCGGATATCAAGTTTTTGGGCAATTAGATCAGGACCTGTATTTGAGAGAAGTAAATTTCAGTGGGTATTTGGTTCAAATTCAAATTCACACGATTATAGTGACCCAAACAAAGGATTTGGATAAAATCCAAATCCACGACCCAAATCCCTAGAATCCAAACAGAATATAAAAGTATATCATTCCAAACATGAAATTGATAAAATAGAATTCATTTAAATTGAATTTTTGCAAAATCTGAGTTTGAGGGAATAAGATTATAGCAATTACCATAGAAGAGATTGAGAGGTGGCTCAGTGAGGGACGGTACTGCTGTATCAGCCTTTATAAACCACATTTGAATTCGGCTGCTTGAGTTCACTCAAACTGCTGCCATGGTGGAATTCATTTCCATCCAACTATTAACCTGTGTACAAGAGAGAAAGACAAGAGACATCCACCAAGGGACTTCATATTTAATGTTTATCAATAGCTATGAAACATCAACACTTGTTAGTTTTTGAGTATTGTGTCTGTGTGCCAATTTTTGTTAGAATACTGCAAGTGTCCTCATAGTTTCAGTCAAGAACAATAAAGCAAAGTAAATGCATAAAACAGGAAAAACAGAGTCAAAACAACAGCATACCACAGAACGCTGTAACAGGAATACTCCAAACTGTTAAAAATGTGTATGTTACACCTAAAAATTCTTCATGGGTACTAAATGCTGCCTCAATAGAGATCAAAAAGTCACAGTCCAAGAAAACATAACATTTCTTTTTTACATAGGATGATCAAGAAGTCAAAAATTAGACAAATGGCAGGATACCATAGCATAAACAATATTTAACATAAAATTATGAAAAGGAGATCCATTCAGAATATATTTTGTGAGAATTTCTTTATAACTGATTTGATCACATAGCTTCACTCTGTAAGAACATTAATATGTACAACTCTATAAGTTTCTGAGAATGATGCATGAACAGGATGTGCCATGAATATTATGCATTCAATTTCCCCAGTGGCACACAAATCTTTTTCATCCTAAGCGATTCATGAGCAAAAAAAAAAAAAAAAAAAGAATTTCCTTGTCAATGGGAAAACAAAACCATATGGTCAGGAATAACCACAGAACAGTAAGTTCTACTGATGATCAATATCGCTGTTCTCGGATGCCTCTTCATCAACATCAGACCCACTATTAAAGTTTATAATTTGTGTTTCTGTTGCATTACACTCCAAGGTCCGATCACCCACTTTTAGAAGATCTTTAAGGTCATCTAAAATATAAGCTTCTACCAGTTTCCAGAACCATATGGAATCACTTCCTAGAAAGCCTATCCAAAACACCCTTCCCTTTCTCTTCACCCTGCAATTGAGAGATTTCGCTGCCAATGTTTTGACAATCTTTTCAACACCCTCACGACTTCCTTTTAGCTTCAGCAAGATATCCCCAG
Source organism: Reutealis trisperma (assembly GCA_947687605.1). Taxonomy (NCBI): domain Eukaryota; kingdom Viridiplantae; phylum Streptophyta; class Magnoliopsida; order Malpighiales; family Euphorbiaceae; genus Reutealis; species Reutealis trisperma. Next base: position 228,146 of record CANTUT010000937.1, read on the forward strand.
TTGATGTTCTGTGGCCTCCATACATATACCAGTATGCAAGAACCTTCGGTGACAACCACCGATGAATTAGGTTTGGTATCATGGCCCGACCTTTTGGCCAAAACTGGTCCGCATAGAAACTAAAATAAGAGTGTGAGATAGTAGAAAATCTATAGGGTATATCACCACCACCACCGCTGAGCTTATAGGAGGGATGTAACCACTCATGGTATTGATCATATAAATGTCTCCTCAAAACAGAATGAACGGTAGAATTCTCATTGAATTCAAACTGAATCATGTGTTTCTTTCTTTCTTCGTCTGATTCAATTTGCAAACCACCTAACAGCAACCCCACTAGAAATTCTCTCTGATCTTTGCTTAGCTTGAGGCTTACAGGCTTCTTAACCTCTTCCCTGCTCAAGCTTAGTACATAGTCAAGCTTTTTCATCAATGAGGGATCAATATCATATGTCTTCTGGCACATCAGATCGTATATCTTCTCTGCCTTCCCATAGTCTCCAGAAGAGAGATACCCACGTAGGATAGTATTACATGATCTTATGTTAACACCAACAGCTTCATCGCTACAAATATGGTTAAAGGTCTCTTCAGCTTTGTCGAGATTACCAACTTTCACCAAAGAATCCAAGTATATATTGTAAATTGTTCGATTTGGTCGGCAATTCTCAAGGCATGCAGAGAAGGCTGACTCCAGTTTATCATGCAAATTTAAACTGAAGTGCATATTCATTAGATCAATAAAAGAGGCCATAAGGGGCTTCATTCCACTCTCAATGAACTCTTGCATAAGTGACTCTGCCAATTCCGTTTTCTGAGCTTGACACAACACCTCTATGATTTTATGATATGCTGTAACACTAGCAGAACCCAAAATTTCTTGCATTTCCCTGAATATCTCCAAAGATTTCATATGTTCTCCAACCCGTGCAAAGACTTCCATTCTATACACAAAAGCTTGTGAAGGGAGTCCACCATCAATTTTGAGGAGATTAAGCCAAGTTCTTTCTGCTTCCTCCACATCACCCTCCTTCGAACAAGCCCTCAAAATGGACACAAGCACTTCCCTGCCCTCTTCTATTCCTGCTTGCTTCATTTCTTCCCTTAGTGATGCAATCCTTCCTTTATCTATGGTGTCCTGATAGCTATGTAGCCAAATTAGGCCGCTGTAAATATCCTTCCTTATCTCAAGTCCGGTTGTCACCATATTATGAAAAATAAACTCAGCCTGCTTGAGATAATGTTTTGAAGTACCTCCTGGTTTGCTCACAAGAGCAGTAAAGAGAGAATTGTGCAAACTGAGTCGTGGCTGGTAACCTCCCAACTGAATCATACTATTGTAAATGCTACATGCTTCCTCAAGGCAACCTTTAACTGGTGCACTAAGATATGCAATAACCAAAATGTGAAAAGTAGACTCGCTGGGCACACGCCCCTGATTAATAATATCATCAAATATCTCCCTGCACTTTGCAAACTTCCGCTCCTTGCCCAGGTAATCTGCTAGCTTTGTACACAGTGCAAAATCAAATCGATACCAGTGTTGCTCCATCATCCATTTGTACACCTGACAAACAACCAAAGCAATTTCCCAATTTAAAATATATATAATTTATTTGTTTTATTGTGTTCTAATTTCTAGATATATGTAAGTGCTCTAGCTAAATCAAGTTACAAACTTTATAGACAAAGCGAAATCAATATATCAATTCAGCTTCAAACTCAATTAGGTTGTATAAACTTTCACAAAGTAAGACAAAGATCAGCCTCAATGACAAATATGTATCCCAATTTCCAAATGGCAATTTCAAAATCAGAGGTAACCAGTAACCCAGACTAACATTTCCCCAACTAGTACTCAATTTTGCTTAGTAACCATTCAAATGCTCATAGCCTTGCCCCTAATTAGCACAAGGAAACACAATTGAGTGTCACAAACAAGATTATCACAAGAGAACACAACTATATTAAAAATGCAGCAAGAAATCAAAACAGAATGTGTTCATTTTTAAAGGAGTACCCTAAACCCGGTCTCATTTTCGCGAATGCGAATACAATGCACCGCAACATAGGTAGCATCCTCCTGCCTCATCCATTTCTTCTGGGCATTAAGTATCCTCACCAGAGTTCCCGCCTTATGCGCCGGCAACTCCTTACAGAGCCAAGCCAATCTCGCCCGCCTCCATTGCTCTGGTAACTCCTCCAACTCCATCACCTCCAACGCCGGCGTATCCAAGTGCTTCAAATCCTCACCAGGCCCTGAAAATCCCCGGCCGCCGTCGAATTTAAAAATGTCATTTTCGTTCTGGCTGTGGCTTGAAAGGTCCCATTTTTCTTCGGATTCGGAAGGAGAATGAGATTCACACGCCAACTGTTCGGTGGAACTACTGAAACAATTTAGACTCGGAAATGGGCAAAGGTATTGACGGGAAAGGGAGGAGGAGTGGAGAGAGCGAATAAAAAAAAGTCGCTGGACATAGGGGTGGTGGTGCTGGCGGTGGTGAGAGAAGGAAAGAGTGAAAGAGCGGAGGATGGAGAGAGATAAGAAGAGGGAATTGCGCACAGGGAGAGACCGGAGATTGAGCTTTGTGTTGGGTTTAGGGTTTAAGAGAGGATTACTGAAATTGTGTAGAACAGTGAGAGTAGATGGTGGATAGAGCTCTTGGGCTCCTCGAAGAAGCATGGCTATTGGCTCGTGATAGTTTGCTACGGTTACTTGAAAAGACACGTGAGGATAGAGTTTTTTAAGGTCACCTTGTCACCGGTTACCTGTTTAACAAGTAAAATGCGAGAGAGAGGAGGGAAAATTTTCCTTTCTTTAGAAACCTGCAGTTCTTTATGCTATTCATTCTTATTTTGAAAAGCCATAAACACGATCCTTCTTCACGTTAACACAACACAACAAATTGCAATAATTCTACACACTATCTGATTTCAAAATTTTCAATATTCAGTTGCAAATGATTAGAAGATCACTGCCCATTATAATTTCACACGCCAAAAGTCATTGGAAGCTCTCCTTTTCACTTTCTGACGTAAAAATCCAATTGAGATTTCTTTGTAAAGAACCCAATTCTCAATTCACTAAAGCAATTTGTCTTTCACCGAGCCATCGATTTAAGCTTCTTGCCTTCTAAGGCAGCTTCTACTTCCCTTATAGAATCCTTGGTGAAGTCTAAAAACTATGAATTAAGCTTTTCCGTTTATAATAAGATGGCCTATGTATATGTATTTTGCGTAGTTTTATATCTTTGAGTCATTTAATTGAATGCTTTGTGCATACCCAAAAGCTTAATTCCGCTTATGGGTGGACTTTGTAAAGAGAGAAAATTTGGAAATGCAATAAAGTTAGTAGTTAAAATGGAGAAAACTAATTGTGAATCGAATACAATTACATATTGTGGTTGATGGATGGTCTTTGTAGGATGGTAAACAAGAGGCAATGGGGTTGTTAGAGAAGATGAAAAGAAATGAATTGGAGGTGAATTATTTGTAGCACACTTATGAATGGCTATTGTAGGAATTGGAGGTGAATCTTATTATTTGTAGCACACTTATGTATGGCTATTGTAGGATGGGGTAGATGAAAGAAACCTCTACATTGTTAGATACTATGATGGGAAGCCAGATTTGCCCTAATGTTTATATTTATATTTTATTGATTTCCGGACTTTGCAAATGAATTTGAGGTTTCTGGAGATCTGGCTGTTGCAAATGAGTCTAAGGCTTCTAGAGATCTAGTTGCATTATTTCTTTGGAATATAGGTTATAATCTTTTCTTTTTTATGTCAAGAAGTTTTACTTTTGGTAAAATTTTATATATTTCTCAATGTATTCAAAACATTTTTAGTACATTCTGATAGCTTTTGCTAGATTTATCTTATACCATATACTTGATTAGTTAGTTGGCATTTATCTCTAATTAGATTTCTTGAGAATTCTTTTCAATAGGCATTTGTCAATATTTCTTTCTTTGCGGCTTTCACCTATTAGTGTTGAACTTTTTGGTGCAGTTCACTTGCATTAAACTACTACTAACTCCTATGAAGATCTTTTAGAGGATTAAACACATTATTACTAAAAGAATTATTAAGTTCTGCACCATTTTTGCCATTGTTGCTTCTATTTTCCATTGTTACGTGGAAATGAAATGGATTTGCTTTTCCTTTTTCCTTAATCTTTATGATCTTTTTCCTTATTGATTATAGTTTACAAGTTTATAATATATTTTTGCTCCATGTTCCATGTATAATATTTCATATTCCAGTAATACTTTGCTGCATAGTTGAAGTGGTTTCTATACCAAATGTCAAAGATTCTTGCAGCCTTATTAGGAGGTGCTATAAGAGTCGCGGCATTGGTGGGGATATGTTGCTACTACAAATGAGTCTGAGGCTTCTACAGATCTAGCTGCATTATTTCTTTGGAAATATAGGTTATAATCTTTTCTTTTTTATGTCAAAAAGTTTTACTTTTGATAAAATTTTATATATTTCTCAATGTATTCAAAATAGTTTTAGTACATTCTGATAGCTTTTGCTAGATTTAACTTACACCATTTACTTGATTAGTTAGTTGGCATTTATCTCTAATTAGATTTCTTAAGAATTCTTTTCAACAGGCATTTGTCAATATTTCTTTCTTTGCTGCTTTCTCTTATTGGTGTTGAACTTTTTGGTACAGTTCACTTGCATTAAACTACTACTGACTCCTATGAAGATCTTTTAGAGGATAAAACACATTATTACTAAAAGAATTATTAATTTCTGCACCATTTTTGCCATTGTTGCTTCTATGTTCCATTGTTATGTGGAAATGAAATGGATTTGCTTTTCCTTTTCCTTAATTTTTATGATCTTTTTCCTTATTGATTATAGTTTATAAGTTTACAGTATATTTTTGCTCCATGTTCCATATATAATATTTCATATTCTAGTAATACCTTGCTGCATAGTTGAAGTGGTTCCTATACCAAATATCAAAGATTCTTGCAGCCATATTAGGAGGTGCTGTAAGAGTCGTGAATTGGTGGGGATATGTCGTGGTATTGGTAGGGATAATTATCTTTCTTATATGGTTCTGCCTATGTCACAAGAAGAGTGTTTCAAGAACTGGTCTTCATATCCATCTATTCAAGGTACTATCTGTTGCTTAGTTGGTTCTTTAAGGGTTCAACAGTGAGGAATTAAAGGCGATTAATGATAGATTATATGATATTTTGTTTAGTTTTTCTCATCACTAGCAGTGAGAAGACATGTTGGGGTGGAGTTGTCAATATGAGACACAATGCGATTTGAGAGGGAATAATTGTCTTATATCAATAATGAGATCCTTGTGTCTATTCAAAAACAACTAGAAGCACACTAAAAAAAATCCTTTTTTAATGACAAAAAATTTAATGAGGCTATGAAAAATCAGTCATTAAAAGCATAATGTGTATTGTTTTATGAGAGTATCAAAAAATTCCTAGCTAAAGACTTAGTTATTAGCAAGAGATTTTAAGTTTCCTAGTAATTAGAACATAATTCGGTCATTATAGAGTTAATAAAAAAAATTCGGTCACTATTGAGTGAATTTTTTTTGCTTTGGATTCTCTCACCAAATGAAAACTTATTTTCCATTAAAAAAATTAATCTCTAAAAGAATAAACTTATTTTCCACCACATCTTCTCACCATCTCTCACCTTCTTCTCTATTGTTCTTCCAAATACCCAATTTCTCTGATCTTATACTTAATTCATTACCCACTTACCCTAATCAAATTTCTTGATCAATTTTCCTAATGGGTTAGCAATTTCACTTAATCACTTGGTTTTAGAAGATGTTGATACAGGGGATTTTTAGGAAGCCATAGTAGAAACTTTGCTTATTCTCATTCCAACCACTAGTGTCGGATCACCTGATCGTTGCCTGTTTCTTCGTCTATTCTAGGTAAACTGCTCAACTATGGGGGAGAGTTCTTATCAGCAACCATTCTTTCATTAAGAGTTCCATGCTTTCTTTCTTTTGGTGGCATCATACAGTAAATTAAGAACTTTTTCAAGACCCCATCGTCTAGGACAGAGGGGCTGTATGTGTAAATAAGGAAAGTCTATATATTTTTCCCATAGTCTAGCTAACTCTGACCTAAGATCAATCTTGAAGATCGAAGTAATCAAGTTAAGTTCTTCTCAACTAATAATTTGTATAGAAGCTAACATGTACTCGATGTTTTTGGTTGCATATATGACTTGATTTAAATGGATTTGATATTATTATATTTGCTTTCTGTTATGTATTTAAGATGGGATTTGAGTTCTTTGATAGAGCTTTTTAATAGCAATAGATTTGGTAATTTCTTTCAAAATATTAGGTTCTTGAGTGGGCGTACTACAGTCCAATGGTCCATTTTGGGTTGTATCCTTTTTTTTTTTTCTCTTATTAAAGAAACTTATGCTTATGGGTTTCTGTAGGTATTTATTATGTGTTTATTAAGACATATTGTCCCTAAGACTAGTGCTAAAAATTTATGTTTTTCTGTTTGTGTTGAGGTGTCTTTTGGGTCTACTTCATTGCTTTTGTGCTTCTAGACTTAAGGTTTCATTCTTGGATACTCTGTGTTGGGATCTTCAGTTTTGAATGTTTGGGGTCCCAGCTAATTATATGTCTCTACTTCTATTCGATTAAACTCTTCGGCTATTATATGCCTTTTTGTTTGTAGTGGATATATATATATATATATATATATATATATATATATATATATATATAGAGAGAGAGAGAGAGAGAGAGAGAGAGAGAGAGAGAGTTGCTTTAGACACTTCTAGCAAGCACTTATATCTATTCCATAAAAGTTAGGGTTTTAGGAGTCTTATTATAATGGGTTTGAATTGTTCTTTGAAAGAAACCAAACATAAAAGAAAAAATTACAAATTTGTTCCAAATTTGAGTTCCATTGGGATGGGATGAGTATTATTCAAGGTTGAATTGATGGATGTTGGATTGTCTCGATGAGCGGGACTATTTTTTTATATCCTATTTTCTTATTGGTCCTCTATTTGTTTTAGGTCAAGGAGGTGGGGTGGGTTATTCTTTCATTCTTTATTTTTTGATTTTTAAATGTTGTGTGTTGGTTGATTTTAGTGTGATATGGTGCTGCATTTGTTGTGCAACTCTATTGGTTTTGTGATTCAATTGTATATCTTTCTCTTTTGGATCAATAATACTATTTTTCCAAAAAAAAAAATAGTATATGTGCAAGAGTTAGAGATTTAGATCTTTATGATTCTATTTGGTTCAAGCTTTAGGGGTAATGGTTGGTGAGTGAAAACTCTTGAAATCAAGTGGTTGTGTTTTTTGAGTACTTGTGAATTTAGTCACTCGCAAGAGAGTTATTATGTTATAGTTAAACTTGAATTTTCTTGTTGCTTAGAAGCCAAGGATTCTACCCTATTGTGTATTTTGATGATTTATTTACCTTATTTATCTTTATTTAATGCCTGGAAGTTAAAAGTCATAAACCTTTTTCTTTTTTGAATTCTTTTTCATTTTTATATCAATAATATCTAAATGAAATTGAAACTAAAAATCGAACAAATATAGATCAAGAACCAATTTGAATCAAGTTTCAAAAACGGTTGTTTATTTTTTCTTGTTGAATTCAAGTTGTACTTTCTTGTTTTAAAAATGCTAATCTTATCATTTGGTTGTTTTGGGCAATTAATATGTTGTGGTCTAGTGTCCTTAGAGTTGGAGCTAGTGAGTATTATTTTTTAAGGTGCTGGAGGAGTTCTCTTGTCTTCAAAATGTCTAGTGCATGCAAGCCTTTAGTTGCAGACCTTGCTTGGTCCAAGGGTTTGAACAAGTTGATAGTGATTTTCTACTCTCTAAACAAGCAAAATTGAGTTGCCTTTATCTACCTGAAAGTGTCCTTGTCTTCTGTGATCCATTGACAAAGATTGCATACCTTCATCATGGATAGTTTTATTTGTATTGTGTGAAGTGATTTAATAGTTATGGTTTTGCAACTTGAAAGTTATTATGTGCAACTGATCTGAGAACAAGTATGCAAAAATCTACATCATGGACTTCAAATGAGGTCTCTTAGTAGGGAGGGGTGGTTTATTTTGTACAAGCTCTCCTGCAGTTTGCACACTGATGTTTTTCAACTTCTTATAGATTGTAGGAAATTTCAGTAGTTTTTACTTGGTTTGGGACATATATATACAATTGGATTTGGACTTAGTATGATATTTCTTTAATTTTTTTAATCATCTAGCTTTTGAATTTCAAAAAAAAAAAAAAAGGTGTTAATGGATACTAGAATTGGGATTACATCTTCTTGACTAAATATTCAGTTGATAACTTGGTTCTTTAATCCTAAAAATCAAATATTAGCTTAGAGGTACGTTGCAAATGTGCTGCAAAGAAATTTACAAATTAATAATTGCTAAACAAAATTTACCTTCAGTACGAAAGATCATAATCACACCTTGGATCATATGGGTGCTTTGTGGAAAGCATAGAGGTCAAGCTTGGGTACAAATTATATAAAACCTTGCAAAACTAAAGCTGAGGCTTTAAAAAATGTGCAGTAAGGATGAATGTTAAATATTGGGAGTGGCTTGTAACTAACAAGTTTTTAAATGAAAAATTTCAGGTATTGTAATGCAACCACAAATTATTATAAGAAATATATTCCTTTTGCAATTAAATGATAATTTGAATTTCACAATTTATGTAGAAAGACAACAATCATAATTCTAAGATTGAAAGAACCCAGGGATCCCTTATAGACAACTTATACATTAAATGGTAGAAAAAAAAATCTATAAAATTTGTGTTTTAAATGTGAACTTCATTCCTCAATCAAAATATATATTTTTCTTGCCCTTTTTTTTTTTTTTTCATCTTATAAGGAGGTAAAGATGACAACCCACTTGACATGGAAAAAAAATTTCTCTGAGACTCAAAAAAATTGGAAAATTGGATGAGCTAGAAACAAACATGTAATAATTACTACTCTACCTTCTAGCTTACTTTTTTATTTATCATTTCATATGATATTTACACTAATAGACCTTTATAGGATAAAATTTTGAAGACTATTCAATCCGAACCATCACTTTCACATGTTGATATTGTTGAGAGATGTTTTAGATCACAATGACATAGCCATGTATTTGGCTATAGAGGTGGAATAAAGCGAAAAGATTTCAATGATTCCATGTTTGCTTATATCAAAGAGCTTGAAGCTAAACTCCATGATAAGGAAGAACAAAATCATAATCTTAAGAGACGCATGAACGGATTTGAAAGTAGATTGGTCTGAATTGAGAATGACTTCATCCAACCACCTTTAGGTTCACCTCCAACATCTAGCCATGAGCTTCATCAAGTGTTAGTCACTACTTCAATTGTTTTCTCTTTTTCTTTTTATTAGTTTTCTTCCACAAATTGTTTGAGTTTTGCTTTGATTTAATTAGTTGTGGTTAACATTAATTCTTCATAAATAACAAATATGTAGTTTGAATCAAACTTAGTTATCTATGTATTTTAATTTTTGAAATGCTACTATAATAGTGAATGTAATTAGAATCTTAGCATAATGAGTTTTTATGCAAATGTCTTTCATTAATTGTAGTTACTTCTATTAATAGTGCAAACAAGCTTGGATTTTTAGAATATATTCAACCAAATTTGTATGCTTTGATCTATGATCTCTTTGTTTGCTTTGTTGTCAGCATATTAATGATGGGTTCTTTGATCCTCTGATGTTTCTTGATGTATCTTAGCATACATCAATGTCATTTTCTCCTTTGAATATGAGAATTCTCTTAAGTTTTCATTTATGTTACAATTAGTTTTCTTCTATGATAGTTATTTTTAGTCCATTTTTTTCTTAGGTTAATTTTTGTCCAATTTCTCTTGAGTTCTTAATCATAATGGACTATAAATTTTAATCACTTGGTGATTGGTTCCTCATTAAAATGTTACAGGATGCTTAGAGCCACAGATATCAACATTTTTTTGCTTATAATATTTAAGTAAATTATCTTTACAAATACTGCATACATTTCATCACTAATAGTTTGTATTATAATATATTCAAATAAATTGATGTTTGATTTTGATACTAACCACTTATGCCCATTAGTAAAATGAGTTTTTTTTTTGGTAGGTTGCTTAAGAGAAGAATTGCAACAAAAGATTAGCAAAAGAGTAATATTTTTTTGGAAAATATCCCACATAGATGGAACTTTAGTATTTTTATACCCCAAGAGTAGATATTAGGAAATATTAGATAATCCATCTAGATGGAACTCATATGATATTTGAAAAATTTCCAGTTACATATATTTGGATGGATGTATATATCGCTTTGCTAATGTATATAAAATATTTTTCTATAATGATAATAATTTTTTTGTGATATATTTATTGATGGGCTAATCTTATTTGTAATGAAATGTCTCCTCTATAGAGAGTATCTTATTTGTAATGAAATGTCTCCTCTATAGAGAGTAAGGATATGTAATGAGGATTGAATATCAATTAATGATGAGATAATTTATGGCTAAAAATGAAATTTAATGAGGGGCAATTATTGAATCAATGGCGGATAATTTCATTGTTAAAATAATTTCTCAAGAGGGGCTTTTTTTTTTTAATGTTAGTAAATTTTATTAATAAAGTATTATATAATAAAGAGCCAATGAAGATATAATGAGGGGAAGTTTAGTTGGTAAAGTATCTTTTAATGATAGAAAAATAATGGCATAATGATGGGATCCATCATCATTAAAATAACTTTTTAATGTTGGCAATGTTACCATCACTATATATAAAAATGACGGGACTCAATTTTGTCATTATTGCTTTTCTCTGCAGAGGCAGTAATGACAGGTGATGATGGTAAATATCCCATCATTAAAAGTGTTCAATGATCGTTTTCTTATCCCATCATTAAAAGTGTTCAATGACCATTTTCTTACTTTTAACCATGGATTTTGTTGTCATTAAAATTCGATTTTCTTGTAGTGGCATCTAATCAGGAATTTGTTGATGAGGTAACGATCACCTTTGTATGATTGAGAAAATAATTCACCGTACAAATTGCCTTAAATATTGAAAGACAACACTTTCCTATCTTGTGAGTGATCCCCTTTAAAGTACTTCATTTTTTTTAAGTACTTCATTTTTTTTCGATATTAATATATTAATGTATCTATGAACATCGGTAGATAACTTTTTTTTTTTTTTAAGAAATGAATATTACATTGTGAGTATTTAACCTTTTGATTTCCGAAATATATGATTGACTTATATTTTAAAAGGCTATGTAGCGGCTTACGGTGTTTCCCATTTATGAATTTGGCTTAAAAAATCAAAAGGCCTTTACTTTCATTTAGGATTAATCCTTCCTACCCAACACTATCAATATGGGTGTATCTTTTATTGCATTATTGGCCCTGTATTGTAAAAGTCATATGAACATCATTCATATCGAACACATTTTCTGATTCTTGTGTCTTTATTTTAGGATATCTTTTCTTGTTGCATTTTTCATGGTTTGGTCTAATGGGATTGGGCTTATTATCAAGTACACTACCTTTCAACATTGGAATTGTGTCACTCTTTTGGGCTTTTGCTAGGTGTGAGACCTCACTCCGCTAGAGAGAATCGGGGATGCTCATTCAAGTTTAAACTCATGATGGAACCCTCGGATTCGGATTGATTGGTTTTGAAAAAAATTTTAGGATTTGCCACCTTAATCTTATTTAATCGGGAAGATATTAAGGAAAAAAACCCAAATTCATTCCAATTCATTAATTTTGCAATTAATTTATCCAAGGATAAAAATCACTAATCTTCGAACCAAATTGAGCTTAGGAATTAAGTTTTTAGTTAAATAATCTAAATTTGACTCTTAAGTTTAATTTGATTTAAAAAATTAATTTCATGAATGACATTTATAAAGTGAAAAATAATTAAGTGTATGAACATGACATAGTATGAATGCATGTTGCATAGAAAATTAATGAAATGCTTAAAGTAAACATCCACAAATTAAGGAAAGTGTTCTCTCTAATCCTTATAGATTTAAAGGAATCACATAATCACTTCCTAATTCCAAAAATAAATAAATAATTGGTTATAATTGAAAGCAAAGGGAAAATGGAATTAATTTTGAGATTGGATTTGATGTTTGGATTTAAATTTCAAACGTACTTACGTATCCCATTGAATGGGGATCAAAACCCATTTAGTTCCTTCCACGATTAAATGGAAGGATTTATGGGTTGATTGATTTGATTTGGGTTTGTAGGTGAGAGAAAAAGACTGATATATTTGCTTTTGGCAAGCTGAAGGTTTTACCAAATTGAAATTCCGTTTTATCGAAATCAGGTGATTGGATTGATTGAGAGATTAATTAATTAATTAAAATGATTAATTAACTAATTAATGTAATGAAATGGATGATGGATTAATTAATTAAAATGATTAATTAATTAATTTGGATAAAGGGTGGATTAAAAAAATTAATTTGATTTAAAAAAAAGATTAATTAATTAATTAAAAAATTAATTAATTAATTGAGTGATTATTTTTAATTTTAAAAAAGAGTTTTAGTTAATTAAAAAGATTAATTAACTTAGTTAGAGTGGGACTATTAATTAATAAAAAGATTAATTAATTAATTAGAAAGTGGTTAAGAGAGAAGAAGAGAGAAATTAGATGATAGCTATTAACCTTAACTTAATGGGTAATGAGAAATGAGAATTAGAGGGAGATATTTTATGGGAAAAGTGGGTGATGGTAGTTTAGAAATTGAAAAAGTAAAAAGACAATGAGAGATAGGGTTAGAAAAGGCTGAAAATTTAGAGAGAGGTAATTTGGACATTTTGGTGCAAGAAGAGGTATAACAGAAGCGGATCCACGCAGAGGGGAGCAGATCCACACCAATGTCTATGCGGACTAGCGCGGCTCTAGATGGTGCGAGTCCGGCTAGCGTTCGAGATTTTTTTTAGGTAAATCTTTAGAGGTTTGGAATTAGTTTTTGAGACTTTGGGGTCATTTTTGGAAGTTATAGTGTTTAGAAATCTTATTGATCAATGTCAATAGGCTCAAAATTAATTTTAAAACAGCTAAGCAGTCAGTCTGAGAAAAAATCCAATCAGTTTTGGAAAAATACTATCAGGTACAGAGAGTCTAGTCAGGGTAGAAAAAGCTTCAGTATCCAAAAATTAAGCTTCAGTATCCAAAAATTAAGTATCCTCATACTATTATGACTAAGGCACTGCCCCTTGACCCTTACTCATTAATCTGTTAGTAGGACTGCCGTACTGGCTCTGCGTAGTATATTAATCTTAGCAGGTGTTAAGCTGCGGCTGAAAGATGTAGGTGTAAAATTAAGAGTTCATAGTTGTCCCCTTATTAGAATTGTCTTTTCTGTAAGGTAATTATGATGATAGTGAACTCAAAAGAAGGGATGGTGTAAGGAACTAAAGTGATGTCTATATCAGTGCTTGGACATGTTTAGGTGAGAGACATGGTTGAAAAAGAAAAATGATAAAAAGAATTACAGGGATATTTAAGCAATCGTTCTTAAATATTTATGGGTAAAAAATGTGGCTGATAAATAGAAGTGAGAAAATGGATGAAAGGAATATCTAAATTGGTGGCTAGATATTTTTGGGTGAATTGATGGATTTGGGTTAAAGATGTGAAAAGTGGAAGCATATTAGATGATCATTTCTAGACATTTATGGGTAAAATTGATGGATTTGGATAAAAGAGATGGAAAAATGAACCACATTGATGTCTAGGTGATTGTTTCTAGACATTTATAGGTGGAGTTGATGGATTTGGATAAAAGAGACGAAAAAAAGAACCACATAGATGTCTAGGTGACTGTTTCTAGACACTTATGGGTGGAAGAGGATTTTGAACAAGATACTTTAGTGAAAGGATAGCCTTGACCTATGGTAAGTTGGTTGGAGAGATTCTAACAAGATTTTATTAAAGGGAGGCCTATGATGAGTCGGCTCAAGAGATTCTGAAAAGATTTTGGTAGGACAGGCTAAGTTTATGGCTAGTCGGCTCGAGAGATTCTAATAAGATTTTGTAAAGGGAGAGCATTGGCTTATGACGAGTTGGCTCGAGAGACTCTGAAAAGATTTTGTTAGGAGGAGAGCCTTGGCCTATGGTGAGTTGGCTCGACAGATTCTGAAATGATTTTGATAAATGGAGAGCCTCAGCTTATGGTGAGTAGACTCAAGAGATTTTAAAAGATTTTAATAAGAGGAGAGCCTCAGCCTATGGTAAGTCAGCTCCAGAGATTCTGAAAAGATTTTGATAGGAGGAGAGCTTCGGCCTATGGCGAGTCGACTCAAGAGATTCTGAAAATGTTTTGGTAAAGGGAGAGCCTCGGCCTATGGCAAGTCAGCTCAAGAGATTCTGACAGGATTTTGGTTGCGACGAAGAAACTTTTGGCTTTTGAATGTGAGGGGATAGGCCTTTTAGAAGGCTTAAAGGAACTTTGCTAGAATTAAAGGGACTCTGGAAGTCACACTTCGTCGATTAAATATGAAAAGTTATCATTTAACTTCAAAAAGTCACTAGTCAACTTTAAGAGGTGTCAGTCAGCTTCGAGGAGGTATTTGTCAACTTTAGGAGATGTAAGTAAGGCTATTGGTTCAACTTATACATGATAGTGTATGATTACAGATGGTTGCATAGGTGCTGGTGCACAGATGATGCATGTTTATATATGTATATTTCAGAATTCATGGACCTTTTGTTTAACTTCTATACCATACATGATTTGTGATGGTTCCTGTAATGGATGATTAATGGATGCATAAAGGTGGACTCATGCATTTGTTTTATGAATGTAGTTCTTTTTTTTTGCATGTAACTTTTTCGTCCTAGAGCCATGCATTTGTGGACTGAGAAACTAGACAAAGTTGAGGAACTTAACTTAGGTTGGCATGGAATAGTTGACATGGTGGTATTACGAAGAGTTCAAGTGGATTGAGATTTTTTTAAGGGCTATATTTAGGTCACGAGATATGGTAGCCTGTGGCTTCTGTTTTGGTGCTACTAAGGAGGAGTTGTGTCCCATCTTTGGGAAGTTCATTGTTATGGCTTAGCTATAACTCAGAGGTAACTCTGGTGATGCCAAAGTTTAGAGTTTGACATTTTCTATATTTTTCAGGAGTTTTTTTTTTGACTTATCTCAGAATGTTGCTAGCCAGATAATAGTTGGTGATGATCAAGTGAATTTGACAATTGTGATTGAGAAGTTCCATGATCCCAATGACTAAGGAGATATGAGAGGGCAAAGACTTAAGATGAGAACCTTGATTTTCTATTTAAGAGTCTGATACCTATTTCACGAGTCTGCTAATTAGAATGATGCCAGAGTGGCAGGATTGGTATTATAGATAAAACAAAGGCATTTTATGGTTAGAGTCATACTAGCAGAGACACTGATGATTCTCAATTACTTTGTTCGAGGTTTAAAGAGATGAACTGTCTTGCCAATTATTCACCAGGTAAGAAAATTTTGCCTATTCTTACTCTTTTTGTTAGGAGTGTTTTGTGGATGTCTGTTTTAAGTAATCTTAGAAATATGGCTGATGGATCATTTTTCGGTGGTGGCCCCTACTTTTCAGTCTTAGAGATCATATAGGATGGTTGCTTGCAGCTTGCCCCTGAAGGACACATTTTTAGCACTGCCAATGGTAAGGGATTAAATCTCTTTTGACTAGGGGCCATGGGTGTCGAGTGGTTTACTTATTGGGTTTGGTTTGAATGACCTTCCATTAGGGGATGAGGGTCTTGAGGTAGATAAGGTAGACTCAGGATGTGCCCCCAGTTTTCCTTTTTCAAATTCTATGCACATTACCAAAGCTATCAGGGCAGCTGGCTAAGGAGTTATCATGATGTTCATTCTAAAATTTTATTTAGGACTGTAAAGAGGTATGACAGTTGGTTGATAAAGATGGTTTGGCTTATTGAGAGAGAATACTAGGCTGTCCTACTGTGGGGAATAGAGGGTGATACAATTGAGGAGGGAGAGACTGTAGGAGAAGCTACTAGTAGCAAGAGGACTACAGTATAAATAGAGGGGTAACTCGATCTTTGAAGGAGACTTAGTGATCTACTAGAAGTGTGACACCATAGGTTGCAGTAGTGACTCAAACTACAGTGGCGGTGATAAAGGACACTGTGACTGCACTGAGACAGGATGAAACTAGAGTGGTGGTTCAGAGAAGGACTACTATAGTTAAGCTAGAAAGGGATACTGCAATTTCTAAACTACAGAGAAGGATTTTTTAGAGCAGTTTTAGAATTACTTATACTCAAGAAAGGGTTTTTGATACTACTATGGTGAGTAGTTTTGATTCTGTTGGTATTTTTACTGTTGCAACAAAGGGAGCTATAAAGATTTGAAGGAGGGGTATGCCCATTTGAGGAGATTATGATAGATTCTAATAAGTACACGAGAGATGTGCACCTTAGGAGGTTGAGGAGGACTAGCTAGACCATTACTTCAGACATGACCTTTTTTGCTTTTTATTCAAAATAATTGCATGTTGATAGGACTATATGAAACATGATAAGTTATAGACAACATTAAAAGGGCTATCCTTTTTTTTTTCATAATGATAGGTTTGTATTTTGCAAAATTTGATTGCCATTAATTGATACATCTTTTTTTTTTTTCTAATTTTTGCCTAAGCCGCTTTTTCGGGTTTTCAGCTTAGTGAGGATTCTTTTATTCTACTCTCTTTTTTTTTGTTTTTTTTATTTAGGCAAAAAATTAAGTGAATGATGTATTAGGCGCAAAGAAAATGAGAATGTGATGCAAACAAAATATTTTATATTATGATTTGGACCGCACTTGAGATGGGTTACCTATGTATCTCTTACATCACTTTTCTATCAGTCACCTTTTTTAGGGAGAATCAAGTCCACGTAGTTCTTATTATAATACATGAAAATAGAAATGAAATGCAAATGTCATCTTCAAATGAAATATCGCTTTGGCTAATTCAGGTTACGAGGATAGGAGAATACAATTTTGTCCATATCCATGAGGATGGTGCCTTTATCGGATAAGATCTTCCTAAGCACGTGCTGTCCAGTCCAGTTCAGTTTGAACTTCCTCTTGGATCATGAATAGGGGCTTGGATTTCTCCTAGAACTAGATTTACTTCTTGAGAACTCTTGTCTCTCACCTTTTAGTTAAAAGTGTTCGGCTAGTCTCCTGTTGATAACTTTGAATTTTGTATAGAGCATTGATTCTCTTTTCACTAATGGTATTTAGCTGGTCATGATACCTTTCAATCTATTATGCTTTCATTCACTACGGCTTCTCTTTGACAGGCTTTTTGTAGGTCTAGATCTCTTAAACTGTGATGCTTAGATCAGCCCTATCTTGTCCTTATCTCATATAGAGCAACCTATGAGCTTTTTTTCACTAGTGCCATGTAGATGTAATGTATGTGATTTTTTTTTATTTTTCCTCTATGCCATAATTAGTTGATCCTTTTGTCTTTTCATATTTATTATTTTTTTTCATTTTCTTGTTTGTTCTTTTTTTTTTTTTCATTTTTTTTCATTTTTTTTTGGATGTCCCATTTAAATATAAACTAGAAAAATTAAACCAAATTAGAAAGTTCAAACATTTTATTACTGATAAAAGTCCCATCGATAGTTACATTAAAGGATAAGCCTAGAAGGTAAAATACAGACTCAGAAGGGTAAGACCTGACAAAGTCAAATTCAAAGAAAGATTTAATAGAAATAGACTCAAAAGACTCAAACTTAGACTCAGGTGACTTAGACACAGACTCAAACGACTTGGACATGGACTTGGAGAACTTGGATATGGCACAACAGGGTGACATTCTTCTCAAAGTGCCAATTATTGAGTGATGTTTGAGATGGTCAGGTGAGCTCAGTGGTTCAGAAAAGGATTGGTAGTAGTGTAAGGCTTTGGGCTTGGGAGCAATAATGTCTTCACTGTCAATGAGGTCTTAAATTTTATGTTTTAGAGCATTACATGCATTAGTTTTGTGCCCTAGTCCTTTATGATAGTCACAGTGCTCATTTGCATTATAGTTTTTGGGCAATGGATTAGGAGATGTTCTTGGCTCTAAGGGTTTAAGAAGATGGGCTTCCAGGACCTTCTTATAGACAGTGTTCAAAGGCATTCCTAATTTAGAGAAAGTTCTTCTTTCCAATCTCATGGGTTAATGGTAAGAGACAGTATTAACTTCTCCTCCCTTTTGGGGCAGAGTGAATAGTATTGGAGGTAAAATTAGTGTTCTTGTGATATCTCAAACTCGATGATTCATTCTTGATTTGACCAGACTTAATCAAATCTTCGATTTCAGAAGCTGTAGCAATGAAAGAATTAAAGTCTAGGAGATACTGGGTTTGCAAGTGAATTTGGTATTAGGGAAGGGCAATTTTCATGATAATGTGAATATGCTCTTCCTTGGATGGATAGTTTATTATTTGGACTGCTTTCACCCTCTACCTTGTAAGGAATACAGTCAAGTACTCTCTTTGGCCTTGCTTAGTGGTCTCTAAATCTCGATAGGTGACATCCACTTATATGTTGTAGTGGTGTTATTTGACAAAAGCATTGCAAATGTCATCCTATATCTTTTTGTGATTTTGGTCAGGGTCTAAAAGCTACTTGATGGTAGCCTCGATTAAAGATTGCCGGAATAACTAAATAAAGAGCTTGTCATCCACACCGAAAAATCTCATTGCACCCACATACATTTTGAGGTGGGTCTTAGGGCAAGTTTTGCAATTGAATTTTTCCATTACAGGTATCTTGAATTTGGGTGAAACTCTGGTGTTCGTGAAGAGAGCAAGAGAATTGACATCTATCATGTCTTTATGCTTTTTGATATTTTTGATGGATTGTTCAATGGCTTCAACCTTTTCCATCAATTTCTTGGCTTTGAGAAAGCTAGAGAAATCTCCACTTTGAAAAGGATTCATGGTGGGAGTGGGAATAGTGGCATTCATATCTAAAGGAGGAGAGGTTGGTGTTTCGGGAGTTTCCCTTTATCGGTAAGATCGATAAGAGGGGGAGTAAAAGTGAAGGCATAACTAGTTCCAACTTGAGCAGAAGCAAGTTGAGCAGAAGGAGGAGTGATGGTGGTAGTGGTCATTTCCTTGACCTCATTGATGATGGATTGGTATTGGGAATTGAAAGCACTAGTGAAAGTGGCGGGCTAGGCATTAAGAGCATGGGTTAAAGTGTCGACTTGGGTTTTAAGAGCAGTGGTGAGTGCGGTTTGGAAAGTCTCCTCTTATTTTTTAAGGAGGTTAGTGAAAAAGGTGCTCATTGCATCTTGGTCAAAAGAGCTAGAGATGTTGGCCATTGGTACCTTGAAAATAAAAAAAAATAGAAAAGGATAAGAATATAAAATTGTAAATAAAAAAAGAGAAGGTGTATTGGGAAAAGGATTCCTTCCACATGGTTGGTCACTAGGTTTAACAGGTTGTGTGGGGTTACTGGGTTTGGGTGACAGACCACCGATTTGGGTTTTTAAGGTATTTCAGGGTTTCATGTTATGTATGCATGGTAATGTTATGATGCATGCCAAAAAAGGTTTCATGGGAAAATGCATAAATATCTCCATTATTACGGTACATGGAACCTAGAGTCAATGCTAAGGCAACTACATACACAAGGGTAAAGGATGGGTTGAAAAAGGGTCTCCGTCTCACTAAAGCATCGATATATCTAACCACATGTAAGGCAAAGAAACTTGTATGGATGGTACTGATTGCTTATTATACCACTAAAATGAATGGGGATTTGTCATAGGGTGGAATATTTTTGCTATCTCCCAACATACCTAAAAAGAGTTGTTGAGCCAATGCCACTCACCATCCAAAAGTTTTCCTAAAGTTAAGGTTAGGTAAGGAGTCTTTATTATACAAAGTGATGCATGAAAGTCAAATTATACTTAATGAGCTAAATGGAAATTATTTTGGAAAAGTTTTTCCTTAACCAAATAGTCTTCATCTTATTTTTATTTTAAAAAAAGTAGCAACCAGTCCTCAGTGGAGTCGCCAACTGTGAGGCATCATCCGAGCATCGACTTGATCCACTAGAAGGAATAGGGATGCTCATTCGGGCTTAGACACATGACGGAACCCTCAGATTTAGATTAGTTGATTTTGAAAATGATTTTAGGAGTTGCCACCTTAATTTTATTTAGTTAGGAAAATATTAAGAAAAAAATCTAAATTGACTCCAATTCATTAATTTTACAATTAATTTACTTAAGGATAAAAATCACTAGTTTTCGAATCAAGTTGAGATCGGGGACCAGGTTTTTAGTTAAATAATCTAAATTTGGCTCTTAAGTTTGATTTGACTTAGAAAATTAATTTTATGAATGACATTTATAAAGTGACAAATAATTAAGTGTATGAACATGACATAGTATGAATACATGGTGCATAGAAAATTAATGAAATGATTAAAGTAAACAACCACAAATTAAGGAGAGTGTTCATCCACAAATTAAAGAGAGTGTTCCCTCTAATTCTTATGGATTTAGAGGAATCACATAATCACTCTTTAATTCAAAAAATAAATAAATAATTTATTATAATTGAAAGCAAAGGGAAAATGGATGGGATTGAATTTGAGGTTTAGATTTAAATTCTAAATGTGCCTATGTACCCTATTGAATGGAGATCAAAATATACATAGTTCCTTTCACGATTAAGTGAAGGGGTTTATGAGTTGATTAGATTGATTGATTTGATTTGGGTTTGTAGGTGAGAGAAAAAGGCTGATATCTTTGCTTTTGGCGGGCAGAGAGTTTTACTGGACCAAAATTCTATTTTATCAGGACCGGGTGATTAGATTGATTGAGAGATTAATTAATTAATTAAAATAATTAATTAACTAATTAATATGATGAAATAGATTGATGGATGGATTAATTAGTTAAAATGATTAATTAATTAATTTGGATGAAGGGTGGATTAAAAAATGATTAAATTGATTTTTAAAAAAAGTGATTAATTAATTAGTTAATTGAGTGATTATTTTTAATTAAAAAAAAGAGTTTTAGTTAACTAAAATGATTAATTAACTTGGTTAGGGTGAGATAATTAATTAATAAAAAGATTAATTAATTAATTAGAGAGTGGTTGGAGGGAAAAGAAGAGAAGAATTAGAGGATAGCTATCAACTTTAACTCAAGGGGTGAAGAGAAATGAGAAATAGAGGAGGGTATTTATAAGAAAAGTGGGTGAGGATAGTTTAGATATTGAAAAATGAAAAGACAATGAGGATAGGGCTAAAAAGGGCTGAAAATTAAGCTGGAGAGGGGTAATTTAGACATTTTGGCGCAGGAAGAGATACAACAAATGAGGATCTGAGAAGAGGGGCGTGGATCTGCACCAGTGTCTGTGTGAATCTGTGTCAAACTGGCACTGCTCCAGCTGGCAAGGAGCCAGCTCACATTTTGAGATTTTTTTTTTGGTCAGTCTTTAGAGGTTTGGGGTTAGTTCTTGATATTTTTGGGTCAGTTTTCAAGAGTTACAAAGTTTAAAAATATTATCGATCAATATCATAGGCTCGAAATTAATTTTAGAACAATTGAGTAGTTAATATGAGAAAAAATTAGTCAGTTTTGAGATACTGTAAGATACAAAAGGTCCTGTCATTATAAGAAAAGTGTTAGTGTCTAAAAATTATGTATCCTCATACTAATATGACTGAAAACCTATTTTTTGCTATGAGGGCGCTATCCCTTTGACCCTTGCCTGTTAACTGACTAGTGGGACCACCGTACTGGCTCTGCATAGCACATTAATCTTAGCAGGTGTCAAGTTGCGGCTGAAAGATAATGGTGTAAAATTAATGGTTCACAGCAGGAAAACAATCAACAATAACTCGTAAAGTATACCAAATGGGAGCTTTTCTAGTCTCTTGTACAGTAACTCCCTATCTAGTTGACACTTTTGTTTTTGTAAGCTATGTCTCTTAGAGTATCTTTGTGAGTCTAATACTTCTTTTTTGTTATCCTCATCCAAATGGAAACTATAGATTTTTATAATGTTGCATGATAAAATGTGTGATATTGAATTATTGACACTTTAATCAATTTCCTATTGTTATAATGTTCTTAGATCAATACAAATTGACTCTACATCCTTGACATTTGATTTTCATAAAAATTGATGTTTTCTTGGCTAGACCAAGTCAAGTTTCAGATGGAAAGCTAGAATCCAAGCATGGATTTTCAATAGCTCTTGGTGCAACAAAAGGTGATCCTTTGCAAAATCAGTGAGCATTTTAGCTTTCCTGGTATCAACTTTTCTTTTATTTAGGCAAAATATTTGGTCCAGAGAAAAAAAGGAAAAGAAAAAATTAAAATTGAATACCAATATTTGATTGTTCTAAATATTTCAACCTTGGTAAGACTTGAAATTAATTAAAGGCATTTCCCTCGCATGAGAAACATCTTTAAGTAAGCATGCCTTTGATTAATCTAATCTTGTCTAGGTTTGGCACATCTTCACTCTTTTAAGTCCCTATTTGGTACACAAAGATTTCAAAATAACCAATGTTCTTGTAGGTGAAAATTTCATTGCCAAGGTTGCAGATTCAGGACTTCATAATTTCTTGGTATGAGTTGATGTTACAAATCCTTCTTCATAAGTAACAACTGATGAGATATTTTATTGCTAAGGTTGCAGATGCAAGACTTCGTAATTTTCTAGGATGAGTTGATGTTACATATCCTTCTTCACAAATGATAGCTGATGAGAAGTGGGTCTCATCTAACTACTGTTAATGCCAATTAATAGATAGGTCTCAAATTGATAAAAAATTAAAATTTAAGAGGTTATTGAATGAAAATTTTTTCATGCCCTCAATTAAACTTTTGGCCAAAATTCAAGTTATAAATTGGGTATTTTTCCACAGTAAACCAGATGCATGAGCTTTATCATTTTTTTTTATAGTACACATGTCAATCCATGAAACTCAAGTAAAATCATGGTAAAAAACACCTTAAGTTTGGCTATCAACGACGAGGAGAGGCAAAGAGTGTTTTAGAAAATGTATTTGCAGCAGTCAAATATGGGTTTGGCTGTGGGTGGTTTGAACCCGCCAATAGGTGCAATAGTAAAAAGAAAAAAAAATCTTCAACTTATTTTTTTATAATTTTTTTTCATTTATTTACTTTTTAATTATAATTTTAGCCCATTCTCAATATATATATATATATATATATATATATATATATATATATATATATATATATATATATATATATATATATATAGGGTTTAATTGGAAAAAAAAAACACATTTTTTTAGCACAAAGATGAGATATACATAATTTCCCCACGTGTAAGGGAAAGACTAAAAAGCATACACTAATAATTGGCTACTAATACATCCTTGTTGGCAACGAGATTAAGAAATATAACCCACACACTCCAAATTTTGAAAAGGTCAATGTCAAATCTAAGTTTAATGAATAAAGTGCTAGAAAATTGCTTTGTAGATTTCCATTTCTATTGGTTACACTTTCTTATCAAGGGCAAAATATTATCTATTTTAATACTTTTCTTTTTTTTTTTTTTTCAATCATAAAAAATAGATAAGTGTTATAGACATGTTGTATTGACATCAAATATATATATATATATATATATATATATATATATATATATATATATATATATATATATATATATATATATATATATATATATATATATCTGTTTAATTTCTTTATTCAAAAATTTAAATTATCTAAAATCACATAATTATCCATCTCACTCAATAAAGTATTTTCATCCATCTGGCTTGTAATATACAAATATCAGTAAAAATAATGGGTAATGCTATATAATTCAATACTTTAAACTCAATTTATCATCTTAACTAATGTGACATTATTATATTAAAAAATATTTTATATAATGCGTCTTTAAAAAAAAATATAACAAATAAGATAATGATACATCAGTTAGAATGAGATGTTGAAAAAAAAAAATTAAATTATATAGTATTTTTAAATCATATTGCATTAATAAATATTGGGTTCACCTAAATTAATTATGCTCACTTTTAGTCAAAATTGGGGCTTCAAATTGCTTTGATTGGGACATAGAAGCGGACCCACTTTGTGACGTGTGAAAAATAAATTTGGTGCATATGAAAAAAAAAAAAAAAGTCAAGAAAAATGATTTCGTTCTGTTGATTTTAAGACGAGCTACACTTGCACCAAGCCACCAACTACCAAGATTTTGAAGTATAGAGCTACGCCTATAGTTGACTTGTATTAATTTCATGGCCACAGTTAATATTCATTTTTTTCAAATATTGTTATTTTTTTAATACGATACTTTTAAACTAAGTTTTGTTTAGTTTTATATTGGTACAATTCAATCCATCATTGATTCTATTGAATATTCAAGTCGGTTCCGTTTATAATGGAAAATTTAACTTATGCATTTTAGGTAACTGTTAAAGAACAATTGTTGAAAAATAAATTCATGAGTGGAAAGTTTTTTGTAAGTGAAATAGAAAGAAAGAAAGAAAAAAAAAATTGTGCGCGTGTAGTATGAAGAAAACAAAACACAACATATAAAACAAAAAAAAAAACAAAAACAAAAATCTTTTTATAGTTGAAGTCTAGGCTGTTGATTATCTAGAATTTCCATTCGTGATTCTCTACCACCCTATCCACTCCCATTAAGGAGAAACCTGTAAGTTTTCTTCTCATTCTTGCATTAGTATCAGAGTATGAATTGGCATGAGTTCTGGTCTTAGCGAGGAAATTCCAAAGTCTAAAATAATGTTGTTTAAGTTTAATGGCATGAAACTATTAGAATAGTCCTTATACAAATGTCTAAAATTACTTATGATATATTATGTATTAGACTATGAAATATTACAGGCATATACTATATATGTGCAGCAGTTTTTGTATGTACTTTCATAATTTAGTTCTTAGTATTTTATGAGTAATTGTTGTTTAAAGTTTTTATGACTGAGACTTTGTTTTAATTTTTGCATTCAATTCCCTGAGATTTCTAATAATATATGGCTTATGTGAATCCTAACTTTGTAGCCATGATAATTGCATTTTAAAATTCTACGACTAATTGAATATAAATTAAAAATATAAGGTCTATTTGGAAGTAAAAGATAATGAAAAATACTTTTTGTAGAATCTCGGTCTCACCTTAGCGTGTGATTAATTCAGACACTAGGTTAGCGAGCTTATTTGGCAAAACCGATTGGACCAACGAACTTAGAGACCCTATAAACCCTACCAAAAAAAAAAAAATTTAGGGTCCAAAATCGCTCAAATGATGAGGTGTGGTTCATACGCTCCACCTTTGATGCATGGATGGTGCTGAAATAGGCTGCTTGCACTAAGTAAATGACATGGTGTTCAGCTTCATGCTACCTATCATTTTTCGTAAATGACATGTTGTTTTTGGCATCTATTCGATAAAAAAAAAAATTAATAACCCACCTATAGGACACTTAAATTCTTAATTTTAATTATCCTAATTTTTTGAGGTATAAAAATTAATTTTTCTTGAATATAATATATTAAAAATTCAAAAAAATTATTTTTGGACCTCGAAAAATCTGAAAATTTTTTCTTAAATTGTTTTATAGGTTGATGAATTTGTTTAACACATAATTTGATTAAAACTTATTTTTAATTATAGTAATTTGTGTGTTTTGATTGCATATAAATAGTATTATTTTCTAAATTTATTACAGAAGATTATGGCAATCACTATGAGGACTCTTAAGGTTATTAGGACTGAAATCAATGAAGAAAAGTGAGAGAATGATTAAAAATTTGAATGATTTAGTGACTGAGTCTTCTGGTGAGCGAATGATGCATATAGTCAATTAGATTATTACTGTCAATAATAAGATCTAGGAGATTATTTGAGAATGTGGTTTACTCACCTAGTTTGAATGGTATTTGGCTTTGAAGTCTACTTTACCTCAATATTATAGGTGCACACTGGACCTTCTGTGGTTAAATGCCATGATTCGTGAGTCATATGGAAGATTTATAAAATTTTTTGTAAGAGATTTTGCAAGGACAATTGCACTAGTAGAGTCTAATTCTAGTCCATCTAAGTAGTCATCATTCTTTTTAGGCCTCTCTTATGCATTAGATTTGAGGTTCATTGATTCCACTCTTGTTAATTTCCTATATTATTATATTAGAATTTGTTTCTAATTTAATATTATATATAGGTTAGATTCGAGGCTCATTGATTCTCATTTCTAATTAATTTATATTCACTAGTCAACCAATTATAATTTATCTATGATATAAGATATAATTGTGAATGCAAAGAATAATCACAAATGAGATCATGAGAGAAGATAAATGTGATAAAATGGTCTAAGGTACTGAATAATATAATCTACTTTAAATTATTTTTGTATAATTGAGATGATACATATTCCTATTAAATTTATAGCAACAAGCTCTCAAAGTATACTGGTCGCATGGCCTATTTTTTAAATATGAATTATTGCAAAGCATATAGAATGTGTTCTCTTGAATTTGTTGTGCTTCCCATTAACTACGAATAGAAGATGTTGGATATTTGGTTTGGGTCCCTCTATAATAGAAAATCTGACCCATGAATTTGGGATAACTACCAAAAAGTAGTTGTTGGAAAATAACTTCCTGTGAATAGAAACTTATTTATAAGTGGAACAAAAAGAAAAAAAGAATGTGCATGAGTGAAGTGTGAAGAACACAAAATACAATAGAATAACATAACACAACACAAAAACTACAAAATTCTCTTTGCAATTGCAATCTAAGCAGTGAATTGTGCAAAGTTTCAGTTTGTGATTTTCTATAAACTAGTAATTCAATTTGTAAATTGATCCTTCCACTAAGAAGAAACCCATAAGTTTTATTTTTTCCTTCTTTCATATTCAATATATATAAAGTGAAAGATTCTTAAATAGTCCCATTTATTTTAGAGTAAAACTTCAAATAATATAATAGTCATATGAATGTTCGATCACATAATTATATTTTAAAATTTATTAAGTGGAAAAAATATGCTTCTTAATTTCTTTTATCTTGTTTTCCATTATATGTGGATATTGTTTGATTTAGAGATGAGCAAAATTCTTGAAAAGTAAAATTTTTGAAGTATTATTCACTAGAAAATTATTTGCACTAAATTTTGTATTTAATTCATCATCTTTTTTTGAGTATTAAAGCGAGAAAATCAAATCTCAATTTATTGCTTGGGTCATATGTGTATATATATCATTAGACTATGTCTAAGTATACAGTTCTATTGGAAATGTGAGATTTTGCAAGATGTGAAATCTATTTTAGTTGAAAATGAATGGCAATACTTGTTTTAAGGAAAATAGGTATGGTTAGATATGTTGTTAGGTAGATGGTTGTTGTTGACTAGGAAGCCTTCTTTTCCTATAAAAAGGGGGTTGTTAAAATAAAATGTGATTGAGAAAAGAAAAAAAAATATGTATAAGAGTTAGTGAGAGAAAGAAAGAAAATCTTATGTAATCTGTTCGCCTCAAAATAAATTGTCCAAAAGTGACCCGCAAGTATATAGGGCAATTGTAATATATCGGAAGCACCCAAGGTCGTGTCTCTCAAGGAATTGCAAATGAAAATATTTATCTCGATTTAAAGCAAATCAAATGAAAAAGAATTTGAATGATTTGAAAAGAGATAATTGCAAAATAGGAAATTCAAAGTAAAGCAAATCAAATGAAAAAGAATTTGAATGATTTGAAAAGAGATAATTGCAAAATAGGAAATTCAAAGAAAATGTAGATTAAAATGTAATAGGTTTTAAAATAATAAATGAATGATGCCTAGGGTTTGTGTTTAGTTTATCAATCCTATATGTTCATGAATATACCCAATTGATTATTTTAAAGCCTTATTTTCTAACAATTCAAAGAATAAAAATCAATCTATTAGTAATCGCATTCATAGAAATCATTTTATTAAATCATATATCAAAAACTAAAATCTAATATTAAAACTTATATTTCTAATTCGTTTTAAGATCCTAAAGGAATGAAATTCAGAATTGAACTTCAACTCTAGTTCCTTCATTAAAAACCTAAGTCAAACAATTGACAGCTAAACAATTATTCAATAACAGTCAATCAATTCAATTAGAGATAATAAAAATAGTCAAATGAGATTATATTCAATTCCATATCATGAACACATCATGCAAACCCTAGACAAAGATGAAATTAGCTCACGAGAAATAAAGAATTCATAATAATTTTATTATAACCAAAAGAATCTATTGAATCAATTCTATCAATTCAATAATCCCTAAAAAGAATTATATTAAAGTAATAAGAATTAAACCAAGTTGATTAATTCATTTTATCCAATTCAATCTCTTGAATCTTCACAAATGAATTCCCAAAGAACAATTATAATCTAAGTGTTGAAATCTCCAAACTAAAATTAAGAAAACAGAAAACTAGAAGAGAAAAATACTATCCTCCCAAAATTCAGATACTCCTTTTTCTCCAGAAGGCCCTATTTAAATCAACCAAGCTTCCTCTTTAGTTTCTACTTTCCTAAAATAATTTAAGGTAGAAAATCTTTGAAAATCTCAGAGAATCTTCAATATCTGTTCATAGGTGATGTAGTGGATGCCGAGATTCTGCAGCTAGGCACTGGGGAACTGCTGGGCAGGTGGGCAAGCGGATAAAACATTGTTGCTGGGCCAAGCAGAGGTAGCAGGGAGCTATCTGTTGCTCCTCGTTGGGATCTTGCTGCGGGCTCTAAGAACTGCTAGCTCGCAGGAGGCTAGCTGCTGTGCATGTTGGGATCCAAGTTGCAAGGCGCTGGGGAAGTTTGCTGGATAGGCAACAAATGTCTTCTTGCTGCGTGGCGCAGGGAGCTTGGTGAGGCACTGGGGAAGGCATGCTGTTGGCGCTAAGGCTGCTCTTGTGAGGCACTGGGGGCTACCATGATGACATTCCTCCTACCGTGCCATGCGACATTTCGCCAAATTTTTCATTTTCACTCCAAATTTTTGCAAAACAAGATTAACCTTCCTCAAACCTAAAAAATAAATAAAATAACACAATCCAACCTATATGACATGAATTAAACACAAAAATGCATAATTTAACATGAATAAAACATGCAAATATGCCACAAATATAATCTAGATGTGGAAAATGAAGAAGGAAAGGAAGAAACAATGTTATTTTCAAAAATAAATCTTCTATTTTTCTCTCCCTTAGTTCATCTATTTTCTTTGTTTATTATGTGTGTTTTGGTTATGTTTGTGAAATTTTCTTCCTCCCAAATATAACAGTGATATTAGAGCCCAAATGATCTTAAGCGGCCTCTATCAAATCTTCTTTCAGTTTTAAAGAGGGATTTAAGAGCTCAAATGATTTTGAAAAGATCTGTGGTTGTGAGTAGAAGCAAGAATTTATTAAGGACCTATACAAGTTCATATACTGCAGAATTTGTAGAGGTCTAAGCATGTCCAATATCTATTGAAATTTGATGTTCTTGATGAAGAGATTAGCATGTTTAAAAACTGCAAAAAGAAAAAAGAGATTGGCATATCTCAAAACAACAAATAGAGTAAAGGAAAAGAGTGATTTTTTATTTAGTTGTTTCTAAAATGAGAAAACAAAATCATGTTTTTTATGTTGAAGATTGTTGTTGGACAATGATCAAAACTGTCACGAATGCTTATACAGAAAGATGCTACAAAATAAAGACTTAAATTGGTAGTTGAAGTTTCAAGGAGGAGTTGAAACTTAAAGAAATCTATTACAAGATAATAAATTTTTACATCTCTTGCAAAATTTCAAGGAGAAGTGTTGGAAATATGAGATTGTGCAAGATGTGAAATCTAGTTTAGGTGAAAAGTAATGACAATCTTTCTTTTAAAATAAAGAGGTATGGTTAGATATGTTGTTAGGTAGATGGATGTTGTTTACTAGGATACCTTTTCTTCCTATAAAAAAAAGGCTGCTTGTGAGGCCTAGGCTGAGCACCAGTCCGATTCGCTAAAGGGAATGAAAATGCTTATTTAGGTTTGAACTCACGATAGAACCCTCGGGTTCAGATAGGTTAATTTTGAAAAGAGTTCCCACCTTAATTTTATTTTATTTGGGAAAAAGATTAAGGGAAAAAATCCAAATTGACTCCAATTAATATCCCAAAAGAAAATATCAATAGCCTCGAAATTAAAGAGGGTTTGGAGACTAGGTTTTTAATTTATTTTAAGAAAATTATTTTGGCAAATTTAATATAAAATGACTTAAAATAAATTTCATTAATAGTTTACATAATGCATGAATAAACAAATAGATAAACATTCATTCAAAGAGAAAAAGTAAAGCAATAAAGTAAAGGAATTAACTTTACAATTTAAAACCAAAATAAGGGATACTTCCTCCAGCCCTTATAGGTTCTAGGGAAGTGTCATGACTCACTTATTAAGCCATGACGGTCCTAGAGCCTAGGGAGATATAAAGTCGCTTAAACCCACAGAACCTAATATAACTTGTAATCCTTTACCATTCATCATATTGAACCTTATCCCAAGATCGTAACCTTATTACCTTTCCTTATTACCCATTACTTGCTTATCATCTCCTTGTTAACTTATAATATCATTTACAAACACAACTTGTAAAATTTCTAAAGTTGTGTTTCATATCGTTAATCAAATGTTTATTACTTCATACATTATTATAATAACAATTACAATACAATTCACATTACATATACACCCCATAACATATTAGTACTAACCCTTCAGTAACGATAGAGCTTTAACAATGATCTTCATAATTAGGGATGACAATACTTGAATTTAGCAGAGCAACTTTTAAGCAGAAGGATGGAGCTTGGAATTTACCTTGCTGACTCGTTGATCTTGCCTGAAAAATTTAAACTACTAAAGAATGAGACAAGTTCAGTGAGTACATAATAATACAATATAAATATGTAGTAAGTACAAGGACCATCAATAGGAAGGTCTCTTTATGGCAATGGAACAAATTTAATCATTGTTGACATTATAATAAACAACATCTTTAGCAGAAATAATACTTTTTTGGAAGCAAAATGCTTCCCATACTTATAAATTGAAGAGTGGCGCCCTAAGCTTTACTCACTCACATATTGATATTACGCAAGACTGATCAAGTCTTACGGTTAGGCGTTCTCCGCTAACAGAGGTTGGGTACTCTCGCCTTACCAGCAGGCTTATACCAAGTACACATGGTCTGGTGTATTTCCTCACACCAAAGAGGATTTCTACTTATCTTTTGGCATTAATAGAAAGTTCATATAAGGTTTACAATAGAGGATTCAATGATTCATATTATGAGTTCAACATGAAGGTTTCACAATAGTCAGATATCATTAAGGAATATCATATCAAATGGCTCATTAGTCAATAAACAATTCATGTTCATTAAGGAATTATAATATTTCAATGATTATGGTTTGAACAACAAAGGTTTAAAGCAAATGGTGCAAGTTATATTATATTATTAAGTACTCACCTTGAACTCCTTTACTCCTATTTATGTTTAACTTCGATGCTAGTAGTGCTCCTCACACTGTTGGACAATATCCTTATCCTTGCCTTTAGATTCTACACATTGCATTTCAATTACATATTAATAACTTATTTGTTATGACATTCGTGTAAATTTAGCTTAACTTATTCATTGTAGTACTAACTTGTTACTATTAAGGTCATGACATATTATATATATATTTGTTACTAATCTTAACACTTTCCCTTAATTATCTTTCAAAGAACCAAAAGTCTTCACTTAAGGAAAGATAACTCCTTTCCTCCCAATTTCATATTTCAACTTTGAGTAAAATATATTTAGACAATTTCTAATACTCAATAAAATTAATTCTACTTTCACCATCAAATTCCATAAATGAACCTTGTTCATTAAATATGGGGAAAATCATTTCTATCCATTGGCTTTCAAAATTAACACTATACAAATTATGTTAGACCATTATTAAACTTAATTTCCCCTTCAATTTCATGAATTCAAGTTCAATCCTCAAAATTCTCAACTTTTCCATAAACCCTAGAATTTGGGGAAAACCATCAATTCTTCATCCAATCTTCAAATTAATCACAGATTCATCAAATTAACATAACATAAAACCTATGTGATCCTTTAATTATCAATATCTAACATTAAAACATCAAGTTCCCCTTTTAAACTATATTATGTCTCTAAGATATTCAAGTCTTAAACCAAGTTTCCAAAGTTCATTTCAACACTTCTAAATCATTGTTCTTCATCTAAAATAACCATAAGTGTATTCAATTAGAACTTAGAACTCCTCCTTGATCATTTTCTAGTATGGGCCAAAATTTATATCTAGTGTAGAAGAGTCTTTATGCCATCAAGATCTTAAAATCAACCTTAAAACATATATAAGAGAAGATGGGAATGATTCCTCACCTTGGTTAGCTTTGGTTTGCTAAGGTTCTTATTGCTATTGTATAGAGAGAGAGCTTCTTTTGTGGTCATGGAACTTTGGTGTAGAGATAGGAGAATAATGTTCACAACATAAAATTTATATATATATATATATATATATATATATATATATATATATATATATATATATATATATATATATATATATATATATATATATATATATATATATATATATATATATATATATATATATATATATATATATATATATATATGATGGGTTGGATGGTGAAGATTTGATCAAGCTCAATCTAATGGTTAAGATTTAATCTTAATGGATAGCTATGATTTGATCAAGTTGGATGGCTAGGATTTTCTCTACAATGGTAATGTTCATCATAAGATGTTGGAATGCTCAAAATGAATATAAACTCATATGTAGTAAAGAGAAGAATTCAATTTGGTTTGGGAATCTGACTAGGTCAAATTTTATGGCTAGTTTGTTCAAATTTTGTAACTCTTTCTCTACAACATATTCTTGTTGTCTTGGGCTAAATATTTCTAGCTTAGAAGTTTTGATGTTTACTTACTCTTGGGCCCAATGGGCCAACCACCATCTATTGGGCTTGGGCCTTAGAGTCTTTAAACCCAATAACAAATCCATATATGCACATTTCAAACTTGGTAACTTAATACATATTTCATTTTATTTCTTTCACTTTAGTATACATATTTCTACCTTCTAATATCACTACACACTCTAGACATTGCTAGACAAATTTTATACACATTTTAATATATATTTACTAGCCTTTCAATTGCATTGTTCAAGTGTATACATCATATAGATTTATTGGGTCAAACTAAGTTTGACTTCCATTGTACCATTACAACTTTGATTAAATTCAACTTCTCATGTCACTATTATCATCTCCCAATATCTTAGGAGATGTCAATGCCCATTCATCAGCAGTTTAGATTCACATTTCAAATGAATTATTAACATAGTCCCATTAAGTCAAACTGGGTTTGACTTCCATTTTATTATAAAAATGCTTATCAAAATTGATTATATTCCTTACTCATTGTCACCTTATTCATTTAGAATTCACCTCTTATGACATTCTTATGGTTCTTGATGTGCTAGGAAGGCTTTGAATGGTACGGTATATGGATATTATAGTGTCATCATTACTATTTATATTTGGTTAGAGAAACCTTGGGTATTATAGGAAGTTACACATTCCCTAAAATAATTCTAAAACAACAAATAAGGAAAAAAAAGGAAGAAAACCAACATCATAATGAAGAAAACAAACTGAAAGCAAATAGCACAAAGAAAAAGAATTAATTCATAAAAGAATATATAAGAGAAGGATTATTTCTTATTTAAATTGGATTTGATGTTTTAAATAAACAAGCCTACATATCCCTTTGAATGGGAATCAAAATCCATGTAGTTCGCCTGTTTTGCTATTTTGGCCCATTTTCACCCGTTTCTCATCCATTTTTCGCGATTCTAGTTGCATTATGTTCATTATTCAATCCTAGATGATCTAAGGGTGGTTCAAAGCACAAAGTGATAGGTTTCAATTTTTTGTTTCTCAATTTTTTAATTTTAGCTTCTCGAGGTCTGTTTACCACATCTAAGCACCTTTAAGGTTTCAAATGCAATCTAGAGAGTGCAAAATTAAGGATTCATAGTTGCCCTCGCACCAAAATTGGTTTGGAAGAAAAGGAAGTCTAATGATAGTGAACCCGAGGATAAGGAATGGAAAAAATGAACCAAATGGATGTTCAATATTAAGACATATTTGGGTGAAAGGTATAGTTGATTTTTATATGTAAAGCATAGATGGAAAAAAAATCATAGGAACATTTAGGTGATCATCACTAAATATTTATAGGTGAAGTTTCAAAAGAATTTTGATAAAAGGGCGGGGGTAAGAACTACATGGATGCCTAAGTTATCGTTACTAGACATTTATGGGTAAAATGAGGTGTTATTAATGGCTATCGGTCAGGCCTTAATGTTGGATACGAGAATGGTCATGGTGAATTTCAATTAAGGCTATTTGTTCAGCCCTAATATTGGAGGTAAAGATGATTTGAGGTAAATCTCAATTAAGGCTATCTGTTCAGCCTTAATGTTGGAGGTAAAGATGATTTGGGGTAAATCTCAATCAAGGCTATTTGTTCAGCCTTAATGTTAGAAGGTAGGAAATCTAAATCAAGGCTTCGGCCTTAAATGTTAGAAGGTAGGAAATATAAATTAAGGCTATCTATCTAGCCTTAATATTAGAGGCAAAGATGATATAGGGTAAATCTCAATCAAGGATATATGTTAGGCCTTAATGTTAAAGGTAAATATGATTTGGAGTAAATCTCAATCAAGGCTATCTGTCCGGCCTTAATGTTAGAGGTAAAAATGATTTGTGTAAATCTCAATCAAGGCTATCTGTTTGGCCTTAATATTAGAATGTAAAGATAATTTAGGTAAACCTTAATCAAGGCTATCTGTTTGGCCTTAATATTAGAGGTAAAGATGATCTAGAGTAAATCTCAATCAAGACTATCTGTCCAGCCTTAATATTGGAGGTAAAGATGATTTGGATAAATCTCAATCAAGGCTATCTATTCAGCCTTAATGTTAGAAGGTAAAGATGATTTGAGTAAATCTCAATCAAGACTATCTGTTTAGCCTTAATGTTAGAGGTAAAGATGATCTGGGGTAAATCTCAATCAAAACTACCTGTTCGGCCTTAATATTAGAAGATAAAGAAGGTTTGGGGTAAATCTCAATTAAGGTTATCTATTCAACCTTAATGTTAGAGGTAAAGATGATATGAGGAAATCTCAATTAGGGCTATTTGTTCAGCCTTAATGTTAGGGAATTTAAATCAAGGTATCTGTCCGACCTTAATGTTGGAGAATTTAAATCAAGGCTATTTGTTCGACCTTAATATTAGAGAATTTAAATCAAGGCTATCTGTTTAATCTTAATGTTGGAGGATTTAAATCAAGGTTATCTGTTTGGCCTAGGAAGAAGTCACTTTAGGAGGTTAAGCCAAGTATGGCTGGGAGAGGTTAGGTTGGGTTTAGGTGTGTTCTGCTTAGGAGAATATTTGGTTTAAGGCTAAATTCGAAAGCTTAATTAGGGGGGTTAAGTCCTTAGAGACTATAAGATTAGGTCAGGTCTAATTTTAGGGAAAGTTAGTTTATCAGGCTTGTCTTCAAAGAAGTTCATACGAGAGTCTTTGGTCAGGTTTGGCAATTGGCTTAGTCAATTATGGCCTTCTGGTTTGGCTTTAGGGAAGATTGTTTAGGATGAGTGGATCATTTTGGAAGGCTAAGTCAGGTTTGACCTTGGCTAATGTCATTTGGAAGTTCAATCTAGTTTGGCTATGTAAGAGATCAAATTAGAGGCTTAGTCAAGTTATGGACTTCTAGTGAGTTCATTTGAAAGGCTTGGTCAGATTTTGCCTTAAGATTGTGTTAGAGAGATCAGGCTGAGATGCTAGACCTATGAGGCTAATCTTGGCTTAGAGGAAAGGTCAGGCTAGGAAATTCATTTAGGAGGCACAGTCATATTTTACCTTAGAGGAGATCATGGGCTTCATAAATGAAGGCCTTTTGGGGAGTGGGCTTTATGTTGAAGGCTTTTGGTCGTGTGCTTCATGGTGAAGGCTTTTGGTCATGTGTTTCTTGATGAAGGCTTCTTGGTTTGGGCTTCATGACAAAGGCTTTTAGATTTGGGCTTCTTTGATGAAGGCTTCTAGATTTGGGTTTCTTTAATGAAGGCTTCTAGTTTGGGCTTTATAGTGAAGACTTTTAGATTTGGGCTTTATGGTGAAGACTTTTGATTTTGGGCTTCATGGTGAAGGCTTTTAGGTATTGAGGGTAGTTTTCTATGAGGGTGCTTTGGATGGTTAGCTTTGGCTCGGGTATGGTGCTACAGGTTTTGGTCACAAAGATACTATAGGCTCATGCATAAGGGTGCCCTTTGACATGGTTGCATTAGAATGGTTTGCAGGCCTTAAGAAACTTTGATCTCAAGGATTACGTATTTTGCCAATAAGGCTTAATCTTTTAAGGATAATGAGATGTTTACCAAATAGGCATGAGATAGGCCTTGACTGGTTCGAGTCCTTTTGAGGATGATAGGCTTTAAGAGATATGCCTTAACTTTTAGTTTTGCTAAGGTAACTATATTCAAGGATGATGAGTCTTGAGAGACTTAAGATTTTTAATTCTACCCATGATGGGATTTTGCCAAGAAAAGGGTGGTACATGGCTTGAGCTTGAAATGATGGTATGATTTGCCAATGAGGCTTGGGATAGGAAAGTTCAAGAATGATTTAAAGGTAGGCTGAAACTTTCGAAAAGAATCATAGAGGTAGTATGGTTTTGCCATTCATAGCATGATTCATGAAAAAAAGCAAGTCAAGCTTTTCTTGTTGTTTAAGATTGAAGAGACTCTAGGAGTAACTTGATGTAAATGACTGCACTAACTGAAACAAAGAGTCCTTAAAAGTGGCTAAAGGGTTAGTGGAAGAAGACAACTTGGGGATCATGCTCCCAAATGAGAGATAAGGATGTGATAGACTGGAGATATGTATTAACTCTTTGAACTAAGTGACAGAATGGATTAACAATAGATGATGACATTCTAGGAAGGATACGCCCCCATTTTGAGATAAAAGCATAAAAGACAATATGCCTTTAGAGAATGAGCCTCTAATGAAGAAAGAACATAAGACGAGATGAATTTGATTTGACAACTTTGGACACGAGGAAAAATTATTAGGATGAGCTCTCTCTCTCTCTCTCTCTCTCTCTCTCTCTCTCTCTCAGCTCTAACTTCTGTTTAAGCCTCCTTTTTGGGTCTTCAACTTAGCGAGATTGGATTAATGAAATTTGGGAGAAAACATTACACCATGATTTGCTATATCTCTTCACTTTGAGGGGGCTCTAACCTTTGAATTTTGGATTTACGAACTTGTTACCTTTTGTTGAGGTGCATCATTTGATTACCTAATGTGCAATAGGTAATTATATTTACTTGCTCTTTGTGCTTCAATTGTCTTGATCTTCTTTGATTAGGAATTGGTAAAGCGATTGCTGATTTATGAGAATGAGAGCACATCAAATTTTGATATTTGCTAATTATGTTGGATTAGATCTCTACCCCTCTCTCTTTTATTTTTCATTTTTTTCTTTCTTTTTATTTTTTTTCTTTTCTTTCTTCTTCTTCTTTTTTATTTATTTATTTTTTTAAGGCTCATCCATGTTGGACTAAACAAGAAAGATAAGAAAATTAATGCATAAATAATGAAAAGAAAATGTAAATGCATTACTGTAAAGGAAACTTTATTACAAGATGACAAAAAGGAACTGCTATGGTCGACAAGAATATAAAAAAATAAGACGACAGACTATGACTTAGATTTGGACTTAGACTTTGAGATTGGACTTGGACTTAGGTTTAGACTTGGAATTCAATCTCAGACAGGTCAGATTAGCTAAGCTTGAACTACTCCATGACATGCCTTTTAAGGCTAAGGTAAGGTGGGGTTGAGTTGGGTCTAGATTTCTCATCACTATTCAGGTTGGTGATGGGGAATTCAGCTTGAAATGATTTACTTTGAATGTAATATTCAACTTTTAATACAGTTGCAACCAAAGCTCTGAATTTGGGTAGGTATTGTGTTACAAAGTGGGCTCGATAGGTCGAGAGTAGATTCTTGACAGTGATATCTACTTGTTCTTCCTTAGTTGGCCTGTTTACCATTTGAGTAGTTTTAGCCTTTCACCTAGTAAGGAACATGGAGAATGACTCATCTGGAAGTTGCTTTATGGTTTCCAAATCACGTCTAGTGACATCTACTTCAGTGTTGTAATGATATTGTCTAACAAAGACATGACAAATATCATCCCATGTTATTTTTTGGCTCTTGTCCAGTGAAAGAAACCATCTTCTGAAAACTCCAATTAGCGATTCTTGGAACATTTGAGCAAGGAGCTCATCACTAAGTCCCATAGGTTTCATTACTCCCATATATATCTTCAAATGAGTTCTAGGGTATGTTGTTCCATCAAATCTATCCAACTCAGGCATTCTGAATTTAAGAGGAAGCCTAGCATTAGGGAACAGGATCAAGCTATCCATATCAATTAAGTCATTGTGGTGCTTCAGGGATTTGATCGTTTTCTCCATAACTTTAAGTTTATCCATAAGCAATTTGAGAAAACTTTCTTACATTGGAAAGGATCTAGGAGAGAGGAAGAGCTAAAGCGGGTATGTCACGACCCGCCTTTGAGCCATGACAATCCTAGGGCACGGGTAGCCATAAGGGCACCGAAAACCCATAAAACTCATTTAACACATAATCTTTTATCATACATTTCATTAAACATATCCCAAGATCGTAACCTTATACCCATTATTTGTTTGTAATATCCTCATTAACTTGTAACATCATTAACACATAACTTGTAAAACTTCAAAAATTGTATTTTATATCATTAATCAAATATTTATTACATTATACATTATTACAATATCCATTATAATACCATTCACATTACTTATACATCCTATGACATATTAGTGTTCAACCCTTCAATACCCATGAAGCTCTAATAATAATCTTCATAATCAAGAGTTCCAACATTGGAACTTAATTGAGCAACTTCCAAGCGGAGAATGGGGCTTGAAACTTTAATTTGCTAACTCATTGACTTTACCTGAAAAATTTAAACCACTACAATATGAGACAATATTCAGTGAGTACAAAATAATACAATACATAAGGTAAGCACAAGGATTGTTCTCAAGATGGTACTTGTAGTAATGAAGCATTTTCAATCAATGTTGTGAATTTAGTTCAGTGGCTCATTTCAAATAGAAATAGTATCTTTAGCAGAAATATCACTTTCTTGGGAGCAGAATGCTTCCCATACATATTAATTCAAGAGTGGCAGCCTAAGCCTTGCTCACTCACAAGTATCACATTATGTAAGACCGATTAGGTCTTACGGTTAGGCGTTCCCCTCTAACAGAGGTTGGGTATTTTCGCACTATCTACAGGTATATACCAAGTGTACAAGGTTTGGTGTTTTTTCCCATATCAAAAAAGGGATTTCTGCTTATCAATAGGCATTTAATAGGATAGTTCATGTAAGGCTCATGCCAAGGAATTCAATGATCACAATACGATTTTGGTATCCAATGATTATCAAGAATCATTATGTCAATTGTTCAACATTCAATAAGCAACTCAAGGTATCAATGAATCAAGAATATTCAATATTAATGAGCAATTCAAATTATCCAAAATTTGGAATGCCTTTAGCAATCACGGTTTGAACAATTAGGGTTAAGCAATAACACAAGCATATTATATTATTAAATACTCACCTTGGACTCTTTTGCTCCTATTACACTTGACTCTTGAGGCTAGTAGTGCTCTCCACTCTTATGACAACATCCTTACCCTTGCCTTTAGACTCTACACATTTGCAATTCAATTGCACATCAATCACTATTAAAGCCAAGATATACTACACATATACCCGTTACTAATCTTATCATTTTCCTTAGTCATTCTTTAAATGGCTAAGGCTATACATTATAGGAAGGATAATTCCTCTCCTCCCAATTCACATTTCAACTTTGAGTATAAACAATATTAATAAATTCTAATGTTCAGTAGAATCCATTCTACCTCTACCATTAATTCCCATAAATGAACCTAACTCATTAATTTGGGGAAAATCACTTTTATCAAATAAATTTCAAAATTTACATTATACAACTCATGTGATTCGATTCTTAAGCTTGATTTTCCCCTTCACTTTCATGAATTCAAATTCAATACTTAAATTCTCAATTTTTCCATAAACCCTAGAATTTGGAGAAAATTATTAATTCCCCATCAAATCATCTCATCTTCAAATTCATCATAAAACTATATAATTAGTATAACATAAAACTCATATAATCATTCAATTGTCAATATCTATCACAAAAGTTCAAGTCCCCTTAAGATATTCATATCTTAACCCAAGCTTCTAAAGTTTACTTTAACACTTCTAATTCATTATTCTTCATCTAAGACACCTATAGATGTAATCAATCATAATTTAGAATATTTCTATGGCTATTCACTAACATGGCCGAATTCCCATATAAGGTGCATAAGAGATTTTTTAAGCAACCTAGTCACCAAAATTAACTTTAAACATAGAAAGGAAGAGATGATCAAGATTCCTCACCTTGATTAGCTTTGATTTGTTAAGGTTCTTGGTGTAGAAAGAGAGCTTCTTTTGCCATGGTAGAACTTGGGTGTAGAGATAGCAAAATGAAGATTGTAACATAAATTTTTCATATATATAATAATTAGTTGGATGGTGGAGATTTGATCAAGTTCAATCCAATGGTTAAGGTTTAACCTTGATGGATGACTATGATTTGATCAAGTTGGAGGGCTAGGATTTTCTCTACAATGGAGAGAGTTATCACAAGGTGCTAGATGTTCCAG
This sequence comes from Reutealis trisperma, assembly GCA_947687605.1. Taxonomy (NCBI): domain Eukaryota; kingdom Viridiplantae; phylum Streptophyta; class Magnoliopsida; order Malpighiales; family Euphorbiaceae; genus Reutealis; species Reutealis trisperma. The sequence goes on from CANTUT010000937.1 coordinate 269,219, forward strand.
TGGATACTTGACTCATGTGTAGGAAAGAACAAAAATTTCACTTGGTTAAGTATTTGACTTAGTCAACTTTGGCGACTAAGAGCTACTCCACCAAGATTTGATCTCTACACTTGCTTTGTCTTCTACCTTGGGCTCACTATACACTCACCATTTGGATGTTGCATCCTCTTTAGGCCCAATAGGTTTGGGCCTTTGAGCCTAAAAGCCCATTAGTAGATCCTTAAATGCACGTTTCAAGCTCGGTACTTAATATATTTTCCATTTCATTTCTGTTACTCTAATACATATATTTCTACCGTCTAATATTACTACATACTCTAGACATTATTAGATAAATTCTATACATATTATAATGCTCATTTACTAACTCTTTACTAGCATTGATCAAGTATGTGTATCACATAAGCTCATTGGGTCAAACTAAGTTTGATCTCCATTATACTATTGGAATTCGATTGAATTCAATTTCCCATATCATTATCATCACCTTCCAATGTCTTAGGAGATGTGAACTCCCATTTACTAGTACTTTAGATTCACATTACAAACAAATTTTTAACATACTCACATTAAGTCAAACTCGGTTTGACTTTCATTTTATCATGAAAGCACATATCAATGTTGACTTCCTTCCTTACTTATTGTCACATTATTCATTAAATTCACTTCTTGTGATGTTCTTAAGGTTCTTAGTATACTAAGGAGACCTTAAATGATAAGATATATGGATGTTATTATGTCATCTTTACTATTTATAGTTGGCTAAAGAAACCATGGGTATTACAGGGTAGTGGTGTTTAGGGCTTAAGTATTGGTAGGTTTCTCAAGATAAGTCTGGTTCATATTGTGGTTGAGATTACTTTTATTGAGATTTGCTTGGTTAATTAGGGCTCGAACTTCCTTAATGATGGCTTGCCTTTGTTCCTTCATGTTTTCTTCAAATTGGATCTATTGAGCAGCTAGGATAGCTTGAAAATGCTCTTCATGCTTCTTAAGAAGGCTAGTCATAAGTGTGGTCAGGGTATCCATATTAACCTGGTTAGCCATTGGTACCTTACAAACCAAATCAAAGAATTAAGGTAAGTGCTTGGAGAAGAAGCAGGAATATAGGCATGCAAATTTTAAAGAAAAAGACTCCTTTTGATGTTGTGAGCTAATTGCATTTGGGCTTTTTAGGATTTCCTAAGTTTGCATATGTCAAGGTCTCAAGCTTAAGATATCGAGTTGAACCAAAGGTACTAGACTTATGATAGTGTGTTGAGCTAAAGGCATTAGGCTTAAGGTAGTGTGTTGGGCCAAAGGTATTGGGCTTAGGGTAGTGATTTGATGATTTGGGTATAGGCTATAAGCATTTGTCAATTTGGGGGTAATGGATTAGTTTTGAAGGTAATGGGCCAAGGATGTTGGGCTTATAAATGATAATGTCTTGTAGCTAGGTTGGTAGGGTATGAGTAAAAAGGAGAGTAGAGGTGTTTTTATATTAAAGTTTAGGGTGAAGACATTTTGGTTAAGGTTATGGTAACAGTGTTTAAAGTTAAAGGTGTTCGAGGCCAAGGTTAGGGAAATGAGATTTTAGGTTTAGGGTTAAGGTATTAGTGTTTAGGTTAAAGGCTAAGGTAATGGTTTAAGTTTTAAAGTGATGCCTTAAGGTTTGTAGGGGCAAAGGTGATCGGGATGGAGGTAAGAGTGTTTAAGGTTTAGAAGTGAAAGTGTTTGGATAAAAGTGAAAAGTGAGTATATGTAGGGCTAAGCACAGTTCAGTCCAATCTGGGGATTTGAAAATCTTTGGAATTGGATTGAACTTCAGGGATTTTTATTTCTAAGGATCCAGAACCAGAACTGAAATAAAAAATCTCCGTATTGTATTGTTCCAAAAATTTCAGGACAATACAATTTGAAAATATTTTTCAACATTTTAATATTAGATACCAATAAAAGTTAATTAATCAAAAACTTTATTAATATCACATAAATTTTATTAGTACATTATATTTTCTTATTATCATTCATTGATTAGTCATAACATATATTAAAAGTTTTTATTCTAAAACATATAAGTAGTGAATTTAAAATTTTAAATTGTAATATGTGGTTATATCATAGTATTATTAAAACTTAATCCATATTATATTACTAATTATTCATTGATATAATTTTAATGAATATAATATTTAAGTAAATTAAATAAATATTAATAGTTATATTCCATTGAGTTAAGGTATATATATTTTTAAGTATAGATTTATAATTCATTTAAATTTTATTTTTGTATAATCTTAAAATAATTTGATAACTGCTATAATAACATATATAATCTTATAATTTTTATATTATCTATATATTATTCAATTAACATTATTTATATATTATAAATAAAAAACTAAAAAATTTCGGTTATTTCAGTCCAATATAATCCGGTGCAGTTCGATTCAATTCGGTCCAATTCTCGGTTTGGATAAACGTTAATCTCTAGATCCGCACTAATATATTTTACTCGGTCCAATTTGGTTTGGGAAAAGTCAAAAAGTCAACGGTTTGGTCCAGTTCTGGATATTTTCAATCCGATTATTTGGTTCAATTTGGAATTTTTAATCTTCATGCTCAGCTCTAAGTATATGACCCTTCTTTGGTTCAAGGTATAACCTAGACTAAAGATAAATGCATATTTTGTTATACAATATGGATGTATGATATGCATAGAGAAAATATTTCATGAGAATACAAAGATACAAGGTTTTGATTATGGTACATGCAACCTAAGGTCAGGATCTAGGTTCATTACATGAAAGGATAAGGATGGGTTATACAGGGTACCCATCACACTAAAGTAGTGATATACCTAACCACATGTGAGTCACGGATCCTTGCATGGGTTCAACAGTATGTACATGCTCGTTGCACCTTTAAAAGGATCAAAAGATTTGTCACAGTGTGGATGATTTCACTATCAGCAAATAGACCCAAGGAGGGTTACCCACTTGATGTTACTTTATATCTATTGTTTTCTTAAGAAATCCAGGTTGAAAGGTAAGGAGCCTATGCAAATGATGCATGAAAGCCATTTCTATATTAAAAGTGCCAAACTTTAATTTAAATCAATTAGTAGTTCTTTTATTTCTTTTATAAAAAAGAAGGTGGTCCCCAGTGGAGTTGCCAGCTATAAAGTTTCGCCCGAGCACTGATTCAATTTGTTAAAGGAAATCAAAATGCTCATTTGGGTTTAAACTCACGATGGAATCCTCGAATTCAGATAGGTTAATTTTGAAAAGAGTCGTCGCCTTAATTTTATTTCATTTGAAAAAAGATTAAGAGAAAAACCCAAATTGACTGTAATTAATATCCCAAAAGAAAATATCACTTGTCTTGAAATCAAAGAGGATTCGGGATTAGGTTTTCAATTTATTTTAAGAAAATTAGTTTGACAAATTTAATATAAAATGACTTAAAATAAACGTCATGAATAGTTTACATAATGCATGAATAATTATATAATGCAAGAATAATTATATAATGCATGAATAAACAAATAGATAAACATTCATTCAAAGAGAAAAAGTAAAACAATAAAGTAAAGGAATTAACTTTACAATTCAAAACTAAAATAGGAAATACTTCCTCTAACCCTTATAGGTTCTAGGGAAGTCACACATTCCCCAAAATAATTCTAAAATAACAAATAAAGAAAAAGAGAAACAAAACCAACATCATGATAAAGAAAATAAACTGAAAGCAAATAGCACAAAAAAATAACTAATTCATAAAAAAATGTATAAGAGAAGGATTATTTCTTATTTAAATTACATTTGATACTTTAAACAAGCTATGTATTCCTTTGAATGAAAATCAAAATTTACATAGTTCGCCTATTTTGCTTTTTTGGCCCATTTTCACATGTTTCTCATTCGTTTTTTGTAATTCCAATTGTATTGTGTTTGTTATTCAATCATAGATAACCTAAGGGTGGTTCAAAGCACAAAGTGATAGGTTTTGCCTCTCTGTTTCTCGATTTTTCAATTTTGGCTTTTGGAGGACTGTTTACTAAATCTAATCACATCTAAGGTTTCAAATGCAATTTAGAGGGTGCAAAATTAAGGGTTTACATTGCTGAAATAAAATGTAATTTAAAAAGAAAGAAAAAACATGTAGAGGATATAGTGTGAGAAAGCAAGAAAATGTTATGCAATTTGGAGTTGAAAATGAAGAAAAAAAGAAAGAAAAAAAGTTGTTTTCAAAGTTAATCTTGTATTCCGTTTTCTTTATTTTTTTTCATAGCCGTTTTCTTTATTTATTATGAGTATTTTTATTGAGTTAATGAAATTTTCTTCCTCCCAAATCTAACAAATTCATTCACTTGCTTTATGGAGTGTTTATTAGAAAATATAACAATAGTAATTATTTTTTACGTAAAAAAAGGAAATGTAATAGTATCCTTACAATCATCCATATGGAAAATACAATAATATCCGCACAATATAATTATTTTAATAGCAAATATCCTAATATTATAATTATTTTTAACTCGTCAATATAGCAAAATCAATTAAATGCTCTCATGCAAATTCTTAAGGTATTAGATTCAATATTTGTCACTTCAGATATTGTATTATAAGTATTCTTTATATCACATATGAAAATTTAAATTAATATACACTTCCAACTTGACCTAAATGTAATTCTATTGACACGACCTAAAATTAGGCCCAATTACTAAGAGGCCTACCATGTACAAATGTGTATAAAAATAAATTAGAGAAATTACATCAATCGTCACTTTTTTAACTTTTATTTCAAAAATACGCTATCGTTTTTAACGTTATATAAAAATGCTTATATTTTTTTTAGGTTTTCAAAAATACCCTTTTTTATATATATATATACTTATAATATACATATGATATACATTTGATATACATTTTATGTTATATTTTTCTATAAAAATATTTTTAGTATACATCTGATATACAAAAAACATAAAAATATCTGATACTATTTTTTCTATAAAAATAATATATATCTGATATATCAAAAATATACATATGATATACAATGATATACATTTGATATACCAATGATACACAAAATTTCTAGAAAATTTTTTTCGTCGCTGTTGACCGGCATTGACTGACATAAACAGTCTTTGGTGGGTCAAGTTTTCATATCAGAGCATGCTCTCAGTTTTAGAAATTTAAAAATGTCCTCAAAACACTCTAATTCCTACTAATTTGGTCAGATCAACGCACAAAAAACTTATAATATCGATTTTTCGGCGAGTGTTGTTCTTTTTCTACTGGTAATGAAACTAGGCGTTCTTGGTCTTGAAATGAAGCTTGAGGTTCAAGAAGTTGATTGCAACTGATGTCACTCCCATTGATCACCGGAGTTGGCTGAAAAAAGGAAGAGAAGTTTCGGCTAAAACTTTCATCCTTCAAAACGTTAATATACAGCCACCAAATCCCAAAAATAACATCACCAATAGATTTCTTAGGTCCAAAAATCTTAAAAAGAAGTTTTTTTTTTCTGTTTAATGAGCATAAGAATAGGCCGTCGGAATTTCGCCGGAATTTTCTCTCTCTTCTATTAATATTAATGAAAAATGAGATATTTTTGAAAATGAAAATTTTAAAAAATGCATTTGTCAAATGGGGGTGCATATGTGAGAATTTTTTTTTTTAGGGTAGTTGTGTAGAAAGCCCAAATAAATTTTACCTTGGCCAGTTTGTACTCAGTGAACTTATTCGAATTGTATTTCTCGTGATAGGATTAAGGTTTCAACTTATACTCAAGTTTACTCAATTATCCTTGTATAGCTCCTATATATAGCTTTGTAAATTCTTTGTATAATTTTTCTTTATCATCAATTCAATAAACTACCAAAATTCTCTCCATTTGATTTGCGGTGATTTCTCAAATTAATGGCTTTTTTGGCCTAAATATTCATAGACTTTGATTGATGGTATCTGCTAATTATATATCACACTCTTGAATTAACTGATTGACGGCACCAGATACTTATATACCAGACTTGTCAAGTTACATTTCAAAAAAGGTTGATGATACTTCTACCTATTATGAGACCTCGCTCGAGCACCGGTCCGATCTATTAAAAAGAATTGAAATGCTCATTTGGAAAAGAACTCACAAGAAAGCCCTTGGGCTTTTCTTTGATAGATTTGAAAATTATTTCTTAGAGTCGCCATTTTAATTTATTTTTATTTGGGAAAATATAAGGAAAAAACTCATTTGACTCCAATTATTACCCAAAGGAAAAAGGTCACTAGCCTCGAAACCAAAGAGGATTCGGAGATTATGTTTTCAATTTAAGTTAACAAAAAAAGTTTGCCCAAGTAATATAAAAGTGGCCTAAAATATATTTCATAAACAAATTAAAATGTATGAACAATTTATAATATGCATGATCATTCAATTCATCTATTTCAACAATAATGTAAAAACATAGTTAAGACTCAAAATAAATGAAAGTTAATATTACAAGAAATTCCTAAACTTAAGGGATACCTCCTCTAGCCCTTATGGGTTATAAGGAAGTCACATATTTTCCAAACTAAACCTAATATCAAAGTAAAGAAAAGCAAAATAGGAGCAAGTGAAGAAGGTGATAAGGGAAGAGTTGGTTAGTTTTAATTGGATTTGATGCCTGAACTAAGCATGTCTATGTATCCTTTTGAATGGGAATCAGAACCCATGCAGTTCTCTCTTTTTACGAATGAGTTAGTTTAGCCTTGCCACTTTATCATGTTTTGATTGATTGATTAAAAGAGGGTTGAGTTAATTAATTAATTTAATTGATTACCGAGTTGATTAGCTAGCAATCTAGATGAATCAATTTAGTTAACTAACTAAAAGAGACAATGAAATTTAGACGAAAGAAAATTAAAAGAAAAAAAGCTTACCTCGAACGGTGGGTGATGACTGGTCTCGAATGGCTTGCAGTGGCTAGCTTAGGATGGCAGGAGGTGGCTAACCTAGGAAGCTGGTGCTGGCTAACCTCGGACGGTGTTGTGACTTACCTCGGATGGCAGGCGGTAGCTGGCGTTGAATGGTAGGCGGAAGCTAGCTTTGGATGGCGTGGTAGCTCGCCTTAGATGGTGTGGCGGCTGGCCTTAAATGACGAGTAGCAATTGGCGTCAAATGGCAGGTGGTAGCTAGCCTTGGATGGCTTGGCAACTAGCCTCGAATGCCTGGGCGGCTCGCCTTAGATGGTGTGCCAGCTCATTTTGGATGGTGGGCGGCAAATATGAGTCTTGGGCAATAGACTTGCCTTAAACAGGCAATTGGAAAGCCTTTAACTAGTTGAGTAGGAATCAAGGAGAAACTCCCCAACTTGCTTTGCAAAGCAAAGAGAAAATGCAAGGTGGTTTGCTTGAAGTTAATGCTTTGTAAGCTCTAGAAGTTACTCATTTGAAGTGTGGAGATGTCCTCTATATATAGAAGGAGGATTGGAGTATATAAGGCATCAAATTCCAATGTGGGATTGCAAAAAATAGGATTTTCACTGAAACTGCGGCAGTGTCGCAACTGCAGAGGTCTCTGCAGCAATGCCACAGGCCTTTGCGGCAACGGGGCTTGTATTGGCCCGTTTTACCATTTTCACCCATTATTGCTCGTTTCTCGTCCATTTTTTATGATTTCAGTTGCGTTGTACTCGTTACTCAGTTTCAGATGATTTAAAAGGGTTCAAATATCAAAAAGAAATATTTTGATTTTTCCCATTTTGAGAGTTTTCAACTTCTAAAGGATTATTTACCGAACTTAAGTGTTTCTAAGGTTCAAACACATACTAGAAGGTGCAAAACACATATACACTAGATTTAGATTATTTTAATCGCATCATTAAATATAAAAATACCAAAAATAAAAAGTAAAATCAATGAACTGACAATACTAAAATAGGGGCTCTAATTAAACAATTAGAATTAACCAATCACCTAAGTTTATTTTTAGCGTAAAGAAATTCATAAAATTTCATATTTGATCTTAAAATGTGTTTTCAAGTTTGGAGTCGAGTCAAGTCTAAAAAAAATATTTATTTAAAGTGAAATGTTTTTATTTGAGAAAGTTGGTGACTTAAAAATTTCCAATTAGATTTAGATGAATTTTGGATAAATTTATTTTTTTATTATTTTTCACAAAAACTTTGAAATCTAAAAAATTAATTGGATCAATAGATTGAGCAACGAACTCACAACAAATTCTAATTAAAATTTATGTCCGCTAATTAAAATTTTAGAGACAAAAAGGGATCTATTAATTTATGTTAAGAATATAGTGTGTGAAAAAAAAAAATTCACATTGAGTCAGAAATGCGCTTTGACATCATATTAAAATAAATGAGCTCTGATACGATATTAATTAATAGGCCTTTATTAGATTCAATATCAATTCACTTATAAATTTTTTATATATTTTGTTATTATTTGATATAGAATATTTTTCTCAACACACTGACCCATGGTCAACCTCAATAGCCTAGTTGACATTTTCTTACAAATAGAATGATTGGCATTTCTTTTTCATATTCGATCTGGATTGCATTATTATTAGTTCAACAATGAGATTTAAATATGAGTCCTGATATCTAATTTATTTGGGCATAAAACTCTAATGCTATATCAAAGTCTATATACTTATACATAAGTGGTTTTATAAGTGAGTAAGTATTAGAATCTATTTGCATAAAATCAATTCGTTTGTGTTATGTCCAATACCCACTAACTTATAAGTTTATTATATATTTTGCCATTATTTAATGTGAGATATATTTTTGAGGAATTTACATCATATGTTCTATTTTTTATATTTTTAACATTTATAGCCTCTCAATTTTCTTTTTTCATATTAATATCATTCTAATTGTTTTTTTAACCTTTTTTTATTTTTTATTTTTGTTTTAAACCTCTAGATTTATTTTGAAATGGATCATTAATTTAATAGAATATGTAATAGTTTTGAGTTAGTCCAATAAATGTTTTATGATTTTTCTTTTCGAAAATTATCTTATTTTAACATTTAATTTTTTTGTTCAATTTTCTTGAAAAATAAAATTAAATGTTAAACAATATTAAATACTAATTATTCAGTATAAGTAAACTAATTTTTGTTTAATATATATTATTTGTTGTGATTTTTTTATTCGAAATCTATGGTTTGTATAAACTGTAGTAGATATTAATTATATTTTGGAAGTACACTGAATTTGTATTAGATACTAATTATTTATTAGAAGTATACTTTTTGTTATTTAATGTATACTGCTTGCTGTAACTTTTTATCTGGTTCGAAATCCATAGCTTGATAAATAGTAATAGATAAATTAATTTCATTGTGAAAATATATTGAATTTTATTTAATGTATTCCATAAATTAAATATTAAATAATATTAGATATTAATTATTTGCTAGAAGTATATTATTTTTTATTTAATGTATACTGTTTGCTATGACTTTTTACTCTGTTTGAAATTCATAGCTTGTATAAATAATAATAGATACCAATTACATTCTAAAAGTATGCTAAATTCCTTTTAGATGTGAATTATATGATAAAAGAATACTAAATTTTATGTTAATATAGACTGTTTGTTGTTTGTATTGAAAGAACACTAAATTTTATGATAGTATATATTATTTGCTGTGATTTATTTTTTTTTAAATAAGAGATTAGTGTTTCTAATTTTATATTATTTTTAAATTCTAAAATTGATGTTACATACTTTTTGTTTTAAAAAAAATCATAACCTAACAATTGTGAGGAAATAAAAAAATTAAATGTACAGAATTATGAGATGTGAAGCAAAATCAACAAAAATTTTGTGATAGATATACCATTATACATTATTTGTACCAATCCAATCAACAAATAAAAGAATTTTTTTTGTGTAAACTAGAATAATAAAATTGCTTAATGGAGGAGAAGCATATAATTACTAGTTTTTGTCAAACGTACTTCGCACGTTGACTCTTCTTAAGATTCGTTGTAATATAACTCATAAAAATTAAAGTGTTAAATAAAATTAATATTTAAATAAATTTTAATATTGCATTTAACTAATTAATTATGTTAATTAATTTATGAGCTATTTGATATTGCACCAATAAGCAACCAAAACCACACACCAACAATTACCATATTTCTTTACAGAAAATTCATTTTTCAAATAATTTAGTGCAAATTAAACTTTTGAAATTTGAGAAAATTGATTAACTATAAATTATGATTGAAGCTATTAATTAAAAATAAAATTAATAAAAAGAAATTAAAATAATAAATAATATATATTTATAAATACATAAATACCATTTGAAATTTTGAGAATCGATTTTATATGATATTAATTAATTCTATTAAAAATTAATTTCATATTTTTATAAAATAAATAATTATTTATCAAATAATGAATTTTCAACCAATTTATATAAATATAAATAGACCATACTAAAAAATTGGTAATCATAATTTGATAGCCATTCGGATAAATATTGCCTTAAATAAATCCTATCTTGAATAAATATTTAAAGAAAAATGATGGGATATGGATGAAAAGCATGAATTGAAGGCTGTAAATGCTTTTTTTTTTTGTTAATTTCTTTTTAGTTTACATACTATTTTTACAAAACAAATTTTGAGGTGGTAAAAAAGTAATTTTTTAATGTTTTGAAGCCATTTGTATAAAAATCTATATATTTTTCAACTTTAAAAATTTTTTGGCCTTGTATGAGTTTTCTTTAGGCATTAAATTCTTTAGCCTATAGACCAAGGCATAGCTTAATGGTAGGTGTATATGCAACCTGAGCAACAAACTCAGGTTTGATTCCCCTCCCCTACTAAAAAAAAAAAAAACTCTCTTAGCCTAATATGTATTATAAATTTGCAAGTTTTAATTGAGTTTTATAAAAAATAAAATAAAATTGTCTTGACACATTTGTCACTTGAGAGAGGTTAATAACATTGGCTCTCTTAAATCTATATTAAAAACTCAATATGTTAAGAATATAGTGTGTGAAAAAAAATTTCACATTAAGCAAATACAAATATATTAAGTGATTAATATGAAAATGGGATATTTAATCTTCATATCTAGCTTTTAAGGTGAGTTATTCGAAATTTATATTAAAAACTCAATATAGTACCATCCTATTATATCATAATTCAGATGTGGGATATATTTTCCAACGCACTCTTCAAGTACAATTGGACTAGTTCATGGCCCTATATTAATTGGTTGGTTGACGCTTGCTCACAAATAACTTTGGTCTGGATTAGCATCATTTCAGTCAATTGACTTGGCTCATGATCCAATATCAATAAGCCAGTTGATACTTGAACCCGAGGATACGTAACCGGTACTATGACACAGGTTATGCACGTGGCTATCAGTGTCCGTAGTAAGCCATATATCTTACTAAACGACAAACCATCAAATTAATTTTAATTTTGTTTCAAAACATAACTTTTGGCCCATAGGTTTAGCAAACTTATTCTATTATCGATCCAATACCATTATCATTTAACATACCATTCATTTTAAATATCAAATCAAAATAAATTCTGCTTAACTCGACATTCAACAACCCAAAAGAAATTTATAAAGGCGACCAAATTAAATTACAAATAAGTAGGATAGCAATGTGGAGTTCTAGAATAGTAATACAAATTAATAATGAATTTAATACATAACTCAATGTAATAAAATACATGTTACTGTTGAAGAAATAAAGTAGATTAACTCAATAAATAAATTCATATGCTCATTCCATGACGTGGAAAAATAATTTGAACAGAAATGAGCATTCGACTCAATGAATGATAATAATCAATATATTAACTTAGTGTCCTATAAACATATAACTAATATCCATGTTGATGCATATTGTTACAAAAGCAAACATATCACATAAGCAATTATGGATGGAATACAGTCCATAATACCATACTAAATCTTAATATGAGGAGCCGATCCCCTATTTTGGCTCTTTGAATCCAATACTATCTCTTATTCTAATACTAGGGCTGCAGGTGTCCTAAGCAACGCTGACTCAACTAGTTGCAACAAGGTGATGAGTAGGCCTCTAGTTATAGCCATCAGTCTTAGCTCATCTTATCTCAATCATTATAATCAGATCTACATTCCTAAATAGCACTGTGTCATCTCGATTCTATCCATCAATCACAAATAATTACATTTCAACAATTTACTAATTCATCAATCATAGTCAAATGATAACATGCTTTTTATGCAATAATAATGCATGAATACTGTGAACCCTTTAATTTACACCTTCAAATGACCAGCACTTGATTATGAATCCACAAAATCAAACTAGACCTAAATCGATTAAAAAACAGATGAGAATGAGCTAAAAAAGAGGTGCAGCAACCCACGGGCTGCTGCAACAACCCACGGGCCAACTGCGATAACCACAGCCACCTATGCGGTTGCCACAAGTGTCCCTGCATTAGCCAATTTGGTTGCTAGTGCTAAGCTTGCTCTCTGCTTTTTTTGTTGTCGAAAGCCAAAGGTAAAAGTTCTTTCCTTTTCCTTTTTAATTCCAATTTTAGGATCTAAATCTAAAAAGATCTAATTTTTGCTAATTCAAATATGACCTAATTAACAAATTTCTAAACCCTTAAAATCAATCAAAATGTGATAGCAAAGGCAATGACTTAAAAACCCTTCCTTTGTAAGAAGAAAGAACT
>CANTUT010000938.1:0-51894 GCA_947687605.1 Reutealis trisperma
GTTGCAAAAGGAGCAAGACACTAATGAGCACATCACAAAGCTTGACAAGGATGAAAAGGGTAAGCCTATAGATAAGAAGAAGTATAGAGGTATTATTGACTCACTTATCTATCTTACGACCTTTAGGCTTGATATTATATATAGTGTTTGTTTGTGTTTTAGATTTCAATCTTACCCTAAAGGGTCTCATTTGTATATGGTCAAAAGAATTTCAAAGTGTTTACATAGCATATTGCATTTAGGCTTATGGTATCCTAGGAACACATCTTTCAACATCATTGGTTTTTCAGATACGGATTATGCAGGTAGCTTACTTGATAGTGTCACGACCTAACTTCTGGGCTGTGACTATCCTAGAGTTTAAAGAGACATAAGGTTACCTACACCTATAGAACACTTTGGATCTCATTATCATTATCATCTTGCTTCTTTATTTGACCATCTCTCCCAAGATTGAAACCACAATGCTCATTATCAATTCCCAAAATTTACTTTGACTGTTTCATTATACCCAATAAACTTTAGTGCCATTCCATGATTATGAATAAAATATCATTCTTAATTATACACAAGTACTATCCATACATTCTTAACTATTATCATAAGTACACACACATTTATTACATGTTATCAGTTACTTGTACTATTCTTAAACACAACATATATTAACATTATACCTTTAGTCACCATGGAGCTCTAGATCGCATGTCCTCAAAATAACACAAGTAATATCTCCACAACATCTTTAATAAGTTCCAAGCAAAGAAGCATAGCTTAGGATTTACCTTGCTAATATTTCACCTTGACTCGAAAAATTATAAACAACTATAGGATGAGACTAGCTCAGTTAGTTCGTAATAATATAACATAACATATAGGTAATATGAAAACCATCACTTTGATTGTATTACAGTAGCAATGAAATGATACTATATGGAATCAGTCATTTAGGTTTTCATGCCTTTTTAGCAGAAATAAGGATGTTTAGAAGCAGAAAGCTCCTCATTCATAAATGTTAAAGAGTCATGGTCTAAGCCTTACTCACTCGCATGCATTACATTATGTAAGCTTGATCAGGTCTTATGGTTAGGCATTCCCCCTTAATAGAGGTTAGGTACTCACACTCTACCCGTAGGCTTATACCAAGTGCATAAGGTTTGATGTCTTTCCCCACACTAAAAGGGTTTTTGTTTAATTATGGATATTGAAAAGGGCATATTCAAGGTTCACAATAGAAATTCAAAGAAAATGGCTTGGCATGTCAATCATTCTTATCATTGAGCACACATAGTACTAAGTGAAAGGCTTATCATGGTCAACATTATATGAGGAAAATATGAATTTCCAAGAGTTCAACAATTAATAGGTAATAATATTCCGCACCTCATGTTAAGCACATATCAAGGGATGATGATTCAAATAATGGTTGTAAGCAATGAAGCATCATTATGTTCTATTATTAAGTACTCACCTTAATGCCTTTGCTGCTAATGACTATTTATTCTTGGCTAGCTCAAAGTCCCTCATGATCTTAAGCAATCTCCTTGCCCTTTCCTTGTAGTTCTACATCATCACATTTTAATCACACAACAATTAGTAACTAATGGTGTTACTAATTATATCTTTGGCTTGCTTATTGTTTTAGAAATATATCAATTGTATCACATATATATATTCATTCTTATTCCTAATCAATTCCAAGCTAGCTCTCTTATTCAATTTCAATATTTCAAGCCTAAATCTCAAAATCTCCAAATTGCTTCATAAACCCTAACTTTTCCCATTTATGTCAAATTTGGGGAAAACTCTTAATTTCTCATCAAATCTCTCAATTAGTTATGAAAATATGAAATTGGTACAACATATGACATATATGATTACTCAATCATCACAATATAGTGTTTGAACACCAAGTTCTTCTTCTAACCATATTTATACCTCAAAACTTCCCAAAGCTTGAATCATGTTCCCAAAACTCATTTTATTCCTTTTAAATCATTTTTTTTTCATCTAAAATCATTCAAAAACATATCCTATGCATGATTATGCTAGGTTGGCTAAACCCCTATATATGGTGCAAAAGGAATTTTCAAACAACCTAGTCACTAAAATCAATCTTAGAGCATAAAAAGAGAGGATAGGCATAACTCCTCACCTTGATTAACTTTGTTTGCTAAGACTCTTGTTGCAAGTAGGGTGGAAAGAGTTTCTTTCTTTGGTGTAGAGAGAAGCTAAATGAAATTTCTCAACATACTCTTGCTTATATATGTAATGGATTAGATGGTGGAGATTTATCAAGCCATATCTAATGGTGAGGATTAAATCTTGATGGATGGTTAAGATTGTGTTAAGATGGATGGCTAGGATTCTCTCTACAAGGGTGAGGGTCATCATCAGATGTTGGGGTGTCCCAATTAATTCTTGACTCATGTGTAGGAAAAGTAAGAGGTTTACTTAGTTTAGGATTATGACTTAGTCAATTTTGGGTGACTAAGTAGCTAAATATCTATGACTCCTTCTCTACAACTTCCTTTGTCTATTGTCTTGGGTTAACCACTTATGTTCACAAATTTTGGAAGTTATATCATTCTTGGGCCAAATGGGCCGACCTTTCCATGTTGGGCTTGAGCCCTTATTACCTCAAGACCTAATAATAAGCCCAAAAGCCTAATAACAATCTTGAATGTTTCTCTTTTAAATTCTTTTCCTTACCTTTCATTATAGCTTTCCAATTTGTATATTCTAACTTCTTTGCCTACATCCTTAACTGTCATATGAATTCTATCTAAATCATTATAGCATAATTAGCCATAATGAAATCGCATACTAGGCAAACACCACACATTAAGTCATAAGATTACTACCTAATTCCTTATCATTCCCATACCACACCATCATTCAAAGATCTAGTCTTTTAATATCATTTACAATTAAAATAATCTACGAAATACTTAGGTATTACAGATAGGAAGAGCACTTCCAGAACTTGCATTTTCTTACTGAATGTCTAGTTTCTTGGTTTAGTAAAAAAATAAGCTTCGGTTACCTTGTTTACCACCGAAGTGGAATATATGGCAGTGAGTTGTTGTTGCACTCAAGCTCTTTGGATGAAATGATAACTCAAGGATTATGGTCAAATAGTTGATCACATTCCTATCAAATGATAATACAAGTGTTATAAATCTTTCAAAAACCCCCATCCAACGTTCTAGAAGCAAGCATATAGATATTAGGCATCACTTTTTAAGCGATTAAATACCAAATAGTGATGTTGTATTAGAATTCATTGATACAACAAATCAATTAGTCGATATTTTCACAATATCCCTTAATGAAGAGAGATTGAACTTCATTAAAAGGGAGCTTGGCATGCTTGATGGAAGCTCTTTGCCATAAGATTTTCAAATTTCATAAAGCCTTCTCTTTGCATTTCATCTTAATTCATTCCATATATCATTTTTTCATTTTATATTGAATTGAGGTGACCCTTGATATGCTTAAAGTTGTTTGATTGGTTGTGTATAATTGTAGCTACTAATTGTATGTTATTGATTATGTTTTATATTAAGTCACATGAATTTTTGGTATTTATATGATTTAATTACTCATTTATATTGATTTTGATCTTGCAATAAAGTGCCAATTGCATTGCATCTAATTTTCAATTGCTTTTCATAAAAAATTCTAAAAGACATATAAGTTGCGGTCGCAATTTAATTTCATAAGTGCGACTTTTAAAATTTTTTTACCATTTCTCATAACACAACAAATAGTAGTGGTGAATTATTCTTGCAGTAAACGGAATTTTTTGAAAAATTCAAATTTTGCGAATGTAATTTGCAATTCTGACAGAAAATTATAACCATTGCAAAATGATCAGATTTTGCAATTAGTGCAAAAATAGCCATTTGCTGCCATTTTATGTACATTTTATGGCTATATATACTCCTTTTATTTCCTAAAACATATTTTATATGCATCTAAACTCTCTCGAAGCTTTTGGCTTTCAAATTTACTCTCATTCTTTCAAGTTTTCATTTACTCACTCTCATTTTTTTCATCTATTTCTTCATATCTTCTAGCTTTTTACTCTTTTTCATTAAAAAATGGCTCCCAAAACTAGACCCTTAAAGGGAAAGGAACCATGACCACTCATACTCCTTAGCCTTCCCCTCTTGATCTAATGAAAGGGATTACAAAAGAAGAAAAGGAGAATTTTAAGAAGATTGAAGATAAAATTGTGCTTATAAACAAAGTGCCCGATTTGTTTGCATTAAGGACTTTAGGTATTGAACAAGACATTTTCATGTACCTTGATAATCTTTAATGGAGAAAATTTGTGTTTGCTAGTGAAAATGATTTTAAAGGATTCACCAAGGAATTTTTGGCTACCTTGGAACTTCACAAAAAGTTATCCCACCCTTTAGGACAATGTGCGATCACTTTTAGATTTTTTAGAAAAAAAGAATATGGGTTGAGATTAAATGAAATGGCTGACATCTCTAGTCTCCAAACTAATGGAGCATTCACCTTGAACGATTTGGATATGAACTACACTGACTTTTGGCATGAACTCTTAACCAAATGAAGGTATGATGCTAAAACCTCTATAGCTAAACACTTTAAAACCCTTACTTTTTGGGTTCCTCATCATGTTGTCACAATCTTCATCAATGTAAGAGGGGATGATAATGAGAAAGTAACTTAAAAATATTTCTATTTTGTTTGGCCTCATAAAATACAAACCAATCCACACCGCCAAGTTCCTAATTGACCAATTTGTTCACTTAGCTAAAACTCCCAAAGGCACTATCCTTCTCTTTTCCTATATTTCTCATATTGCCAAACATATGGGAGAACTCACCCCATAAACATAAGTTTTGCTCAAAACTCCTCTCAAACCCTTCTCCTCTATGGTCAACTTGGAGTACATGATTCACTCTAAGTGCTTAAGAGAGAAATGATACTTACGAGTATAGATTTGGAGAAGTAGTGTCACATCCCACCTTAGAAGTGTGACGGTCCTAGAGTATAGATAACTGTAAGGATATTAACCTATAGAACCCCTTATTCTAAAATGTAATACACTTAACATTCATTGCACATAATCCCCAAGATCACAACCTGAGTTACAGTATCATATACCATACATATACTTATAATATACCACTTATATACCAATTGGATACAATTTATAGTCCAATATACTGCATATATCCTCAATATATACTGATTATATACCATTTATATACTTCTCATATATCAATATATTCACAATATACTTAGAATATATCATATGTATACCAACAATTACTATTATTCTCATCATTACCAGTATACTATCACATTATAGTTACAAACTATTTAATTAATTTTGCTAATCTTTGCAGCATATACCCATGGAGCTTTATGAATAATGAGAACCTCAATATGCTTTACTTTATTAGAATTTAGAGAAATCTTTCGTACACTAACTCAATAAGTCTCAAGGGAAGGAGAATGCTTAAGGTAACATTGCTGAGTCTTTTGCTACCTAAAAACAATACACTATACGGGTGTGAGATAAGCTGAGTGCACATTAACTAAAAATAAAGTACATATGAATATTCAATAATAATAATAATAATAATAATAATAATAATAATAATAATAATAATAATAATAATAATAATAATAATAATAATAATAATAATAAGATTCCTTTGGGTATTCATTAATGATGAAGCCATTTTGCTAAAGGGTGATCATTCAATAAAATGTAAGGCATATTAAGATCCAATAAAGATTGGTAACACATAAGTGATAGTGTACAGTGGTTACTCAATTTGTATATTTTAGTAAAAATCATTAAACTAGAGAAAAAATGTGTCCAACATGTAAGATTGGAGTGGTAGCCCAAGCTTTACTCACTTATGAATAGTGTATGTAAGATTGATTAGATCTTATGGCCAGGATTACACTTCCTAGTAAGGGTTGGATACGCTCGCCCTAACCGCAGGCTTACCATGTGCATATGACTAATGTATACCCCTACATCAACTAGGGATTTCTGCTTTAAAACAATATAGCAATAACATTTGAAACAAATATATCAATTATGATGATAATAAAAATCAATATGATATAGTCATCAATCTTTACGGAGATCGTTTAGCTTTTTCCATATGATGATCATTTAGATTCTCATGGGTAGGCAGATGGCTTTGTTTAAAAAACTTGGTTTATGAGAATGATAATTTTACCTTAGGTAGAATAGGTTTTCCATTTAGAAGAATTAGGTTCAATGGAAATGTTCATTTTCACAAAAAATTTACATATGTAAGAAACAAACTCTTTTACAAATTTAATGTTGAAGAGAATCATAGTATGCACTTATATGTTGGTATTCAAATAAACCAAAGATCACTTTAAGGAAGGGTCTCATTGGCATAATGATATCAATGAAGGTAACTAGGATTTTCCAATTAAGATAATATGATTATAATTCTCAACAACAATAATTATGAAGCACAATCATTTAGATTTGAATTTGTGTACTCACCTCATTGCCTTTGCTCCTAAATAAAATCAACAAAGATAGAAATGATAATCCTCTACTTCACATTCCTCTTCCTTATCTTGATCTCTTCTTGACTCTACATTAACCATTATACCTCATGTCATACACATTACCCATTAATATTCAAAACGACACGAACAACTTAGCATCATTCCCATACACTCAAGACTAGTAACCCTAATATACAACTTAATCTTATATCACTCTATAGCAAATTAATCAATCTATTTATTCATAACACATAGAAGTCAATTTATATATATATTTAGTTCAAATTAAAATGAATTCATGGTTGTCCATATAGATTGGCTGAATAGCCTACAATTTAAATCTCTCGTTTCGCATTCTTATATCAAGATTCTAATTTCATATACAATTAATCTCTCACATTAACAATTTATACTCAAGGTTTAAACAATTTAGAGATTAAACTCTAATTTATTAAATTTACTAAATGATTTAAAGTTTCAAGTTCTTATTCCAATTATTCATTTTAATATCTTATATAATTATTTCCACTCTCAAATTAAATTAAAGGGAACATATACAATATTCCTCCAAAGGTTGAATATATTATTCTAACCTTAATTAAATTTATCAATTTAAATCCTCTAATTCGCATTTTAATTAACAATTCTCTTAATCAAGCTTATTTCCTTATCATTTGTACCTATACACCAGTTCATTATTTTCTCTTAAAGTGGCAGAATGGGAAGTATGCTAGGATGAAAGGACTTTACATCAAAATCTTATTTCTACTATATACACAACATTTACACAGTAGTATCAATTCACTTTCACATTCTATTCAAATTAATACTTATAAAATCCTAAGTTTCTAGGATGGCTGAACTCTAATCAAATTTCAATCACTCTCCAGTTCGAATTAAAACTCAACATATCTATATTATATAAAAAAATTATTTATAACTCCCAAATAAATTAAAAGCTCAAATATTGAATTATACATAATAGCCGAACCAACTTTCCAACAAACCCAAATTTTCATGTTAATATAATAAATTAATTTATAATCTCATTTTAATCACACTGACTATGTATATTTCATTCATTAAAAGAAATTAAATAAATCATTTTATGAAATTCTTATCTTGGCCGAATATATCCTTTCACTAAGCCCAAGTTCAAATTTCATTTATTTTTCTCATTTTCAAGACAGAATTTAACATATATATATATATATATATATATATATATATATATATATATATATATATACACACACAAAATTTTAAGTCCATCATTAACTTGTATTAAAATTATTGAACTAGAGTTTATAAACCCTAGTTTAGGCTACCACCAATCCATGAAAACCCAAATTCCTTTTCAAACTTATTATAAAGTTTTCAATACCTAATCAAATTTAATCCATCATAATCTAAAGAAATCAAAGATTCCCTTTCATTTATCATATATACCCGACATCACAAGGAAGAAGAAATGTCTCAAGAACTCAAGCAAGAAACTAAAAAATCTTTATTAGGACTTGGAATTAAGGAATTAAGAACTTACCTTAGAATTGATGTGAGCCGAACTAGTATGTGCTTTATCCAAACTATAATTGGCCTTCCGAGCCTACAAAATAGAACAAAGACTAGCCAGGCAATGTGCCTGGGCAAACTCTCCAATGCTTAAATTAGTGAACTATTTAGTTTTTAGAGAGAATTGAGAGCAAAAGGTGCTAGAATACATAACCTGTGCTTTGAGTTTTCTAGAGATATTTATAGGAAACTGTCTTGGGGCACAAGTTCCTACTTAATAGGTGTGTGCTCTGGAGATAATGATTCGATACAATAGGCACATATCATGGAGATAAGGTTCCAAGATGATTGGGATGTGCTTTGGAGATAAGAACCCAAAATAATAGGTTAGTAACATGGTTGTCACGCATAAGAAAGTGGAGACTCATTCTATCATTCTCATTTGTGTGACCATGTCTAAACTAAGGCTAATTTGATGATCTTGATGCAAGAAAACCAATTGGAGAGCTTGGACATGAACAAGGCAATCTATAGCTTGCTTTGGGTGACCAATTTAGTTCGGTATACATCACATGTCCCCCCTCAAGTTTCGAGTTAAAAATTTGGAAGGCAAATCTTATCTTTAGCTCATTCGCAGCTTGAACCTTGAGCCCTTATATATTTCATAGGAGGGAATTTTCCCTTTTATTGAATTTGAACTGACAAGCATTACCATGACATTTTGTATTCAGTTGCCAAGTGTCTCTAGAGAAAGTTGCAGAGCCTCATGTGAGGCCTCACTTGAGCATCGGTTTGATTTGCTAAAAGGGAATCGAAATGCTCATTTGGGTTTGAACTCACGATGGAACCCTCAAGTTCATATTGATTGATTTTGAAAATTGATTTAGAGTCACCATCTTAATTTTATTTTTATTTGGGAAAAAAGTTATGATAAAAATCCAATCAAGTAACCCTATTTTATCCCAATAAAATAAGTGCACTAATCCTCAATTACCAAAGAGCATTAAAGGACTAGGTTTTTTAATTTATTTAGAAAAAGATTAGTTTGGCAAGTTTAATACAAAATGACTTAAAATAAGTTTTCGGGAACAATTATCAAATGCATGAAATAGTTAAAGTATGTATGATCATTCATCCATTCATTCATTCATTTAGTATAAAAGGGCAATAAATAAAATAAATATAAATTAAACTTTACATGAAAAATCTAAAAAATAGGGGATACCTCCTCTAGCCCTTATAAGTTCTAGAGAAATCACACTTTTCCCAAACTAAATTCTAAATCAATACAACAAAGGATAGAACATAAGACAAAATCCTAGTCTATAGGAAGAAAGTGAAAGAGAAGGAAGCTTATGTATTTTAATTGGATTTGATGCTTAGAATAAGTATGCCTATGTATCTCTTTGAATAAGAATCAAAATCCACGTAGTTCACCTTTCTTGCGAAAAGGGATTGTTTAGTCTTAGCCTTTTATCATGTTTCAATTCAATGATTAAAAGGAGGGTTGAATTGATTGATTGATTTTAATTGATTACTAAGTGGAGTTAATTAAATCAGATTCTAATTAACTATTTTAGAAAACTAAACATTAGGGAAGGAGCCTTAGAATAATAAAATAAACAAATAAATAAATAAATAAAAAGGAAAGGAAAAGGGAAAGGAAACTTACCTTAGACAGCAAGTGGCAACTTGTTTCGGAAGGCAGGAAACTTTTGACTTGATGGGTCAGCTCAAGAAGTTGCAACCTAATTTGCTTTGTAAAGCAAGGAGAAATAGCAAAACAAAAAGATAACTTTAAACTACAAAACTCATTCTTAGTGGACCAAACTTTAAAAAGTAACTATTTGCTTTGATATCAGAGGGTTTGATCAAGCAAATCTAAATCAAGCAAATCTAAGTATCTAAATGAGTTGGCGGGTTAGTTTATACAGGTTGAAGCCTAGAGGTGAAAAAGCTGATTTTTTGATGTGGGATCCAGAAAATGGAGTAGTGATTGCACGTGGAACTTGCAGTTCCATAAGTGCCATATATGATCATAATTGGGCAACTGCATGAGGCTTTTGCAGTCACCGCACTAGGCCTTGCAGTCATGGGCTTTAATTCCATCAGTTCGACCCATTTTCGCCTTTTCTCACTTATTTCTCATCCTTTTTTTTGTGATTCTAGTTGTATTGTAATCATTATTCAATCCCAAATGATATGTGAGCAGTTTAGAGGTCAAAGAGATAGGTTTTAATTCCTAAGGGTCCATTTCCCCATTTTCCCATTTTGACTATTTTTGGTAATTTTGGCTTTCAGAGGTCTGTTTACTGAGCCTAGGTATTTCTAAGGTTCAAATACAAGCTGAAAGGTATAAAATTAAGGGTTCATAGCTATCTCCTCATCAGAATCAGCTAGTTTGTAAGGCGATTTTGATGATAGTGAACTTGAGGATGATGGATGGAAAAAAGAACCAAAGGGATGTCTAAGTTAGGATTTAGACATGTTTGAGGGAAAGACATAGTTGATTTTGAGATAAGGGTAGGTGGAAGAAAGGAACCACATGGATGTTTAGGAATTATTTCTAAACATTTATGGGTGAAGTTTTGATAGGATTTTCATAAAGGGGCGGAAATAGGAATTATAGGGATGCCTAGGTGATCGTTACTAGACATTTATAGGTGGAATGATCCTAAGGCTACCTAGGATGATTTGAAAAATTTTGAAAGAGAAATCTAACCCTATGCTAGGTTGATGATCTTAAGGCTATCCCAGGATTGTCTAATAAGTTTGAAAGAGAAACTTAGCCCTACGCTAGATTGATGATCCTAAGGCTATCCTAGGATGATATGATAAAAAGGAATACCTGATTCAAATTTAAGGTATGAAGTATAAGGCTATCTTAGGATGGGTTTGAAAATTTTGAAAGAGAAACCTAACCCTATGTTATATTAACGATCATAAGGCTTGTCCTATGATGATATAATTAAAAAAAGATACCTAATTCATATCTAAGGTATAGATCATAAGGCTATCCTTGGATGGTATGACAAAAAGGAATACCTAATTTAGATTTAAGGTATGAATCCTAAGTGTAACAACCCATACCTATCCTAAAAATTTTCGTGATAATTTGCTTGATTTAGAACTATTAAGGTTAAGTGTGTGCTTTATGAGAATTTGTATTCTACGTGTTTGATGAGCATATAGCATATTAAATTAATTTTAATATGCATAGTATGAGTTATTATTATGAAATAAATGATTTGCATGAAGTACATTAGCATAAAATAAATTATTTTAAATAAAATGACTTTTCATGCATAAAGGCAATTTTTAAGCATAAAATGATTTTATGAGTATTTTAAAATAATTTTCAAATAAATATTTTGGGGGAAATTTTAATGAAAATAATAAGAAAAATATTTTTATTTTAATTACTTATAATCAACCCATAATTTAAATAAAAAGCCCAAACACCTAAAACTCTACTACCAAAAACCCTAATAACCTAGCTCATTAAGGATATTAGTGGAAATTACCCAAAACTCTACATATAATAATATCAAATTCGGCTAGCCCTAATGTTCCAGCAGCCATCACTCTATTCTTCTGTATTTTGACATAAAATTCTCCCAAAATATTTCTCTCTACCAAAATTAAGAAAACACCTTTTAGTTTTGCAATTTAGTTTTGATGAAAAATATTGGATTAAATTATATTTCTGCATTATAATGACCGAAAAGTTTCGGAAAACAAAGGAATTCAAGGTTTTTGTGCTAAAACTTAGAAATTAGAAAATTCTATTACTAATTAAACATGTGGCTGCCGATTTGTATGAGAATGGATTCTAATATGATATTTGTTTTGTTTGAATGAAAAATAATGATTTAAATCATGTGTTTGCATATTGCCGTAATGAACGAAAAGCACAGAAAGCGCAAAAACTCATGATTTTCACCTAAGTCTTAAAACTTGGAATGTTTTTATACAAATATTATCTATGGCTACCAAATCATACATGAAGATGTTCTAAACTGATATTTGCTATGATTGAATGAAAAATAATGGTTTAAGTTACCTATTTACATATTACTGTAATGACCAGAAAATACTGAAAATAAGAAAACTCATGGTTTTGTACCCTAGAACCCAAAAATTGAATTTTCATGTATGAGAAATACCATATGTTGCTAATTCATGTGAATTAATATTCCAAAATGATTTTTATTGTGTTTACATGAAAAATCTTGGTTCAAACCATGTTTTTACATATTACTATAATAGAAGGAAAGTGCGAAAAGTAAGAAAAATTCAATTTTCCCTTTGATGATGCATTTAGCCTACTATGGGATTTCTATCCCAATGTCCATAATTTTTATGTGATGTATTTTGATGATTATTGATATGTATGTATGTATAATAAATGATAAAATTGCATGTTAGTTGAAGGTATGACCTTAGGCAAGCCTAGAGGCACTTTGGTATACTTAAGATATCTTAATCTTATATTATGATTAGAATGTGAATGAGATTGGGAAATATGGAACTAGATGTTATGGTGACTTAATAATGAATAAATGGTTTTGAGTTGATGAGGTGATTGATTGAATGAATGGATCAAAAGAGTTAAGTATGACACTTGAAAGGCTAATTGTTAAGTTGACATGAATGGAAGTGTTAAGTGTACTAAGTTGATTATTAGAGTGAATTGATATTGGGGTAACAATATTGTATTGACCTTAGAAAGGTATTGACATGAATGTAATGTATTTCCATATGAGCTTATAAAGGCTAAGTGTATGAGACTTCTAAGTCAAAATGTTATGTTCAAGTGATGAGTGCACTCATATATGCAACTCTAAATGTATATGAATACTATATATGCATGGCGTAGTTATACGATAGGATAGCATCATTATTAAATAAATACTAAGTATTGAATTAAATATCATGATAGAGTTTAAGAAGCTTTAGATTTTCAAAAGGACTACGTATACTAAGAGTAAAGGAACTACAAGGTGAGTAAACACTATGTTCATGCTACCATTGTGAGTAAACATTGTATTCATTCTACAAGTGTGAGTAATATTATGTTATGCTACAAATATGTGATATCTTGTTATGTGAGCCTTTGTGATCTTTGAAGCCTAAGTTCTGTCTATCCTAAAATATGATTAAGTGATTTCCTTGTAAAGCTTGGATTGCTAAAGGACAATTGGTCTAAAAACCACTTTTGTTTATCCAATGATAATTTCTTGTGATTACTACCCTAACCCATATTCTTTCTGGAACTACACTATTCTTGTATCTTTTGATCGATAAGTTAAACTGCTATTACTATTGTGAAACATGTCATTGATGCCTTTAAATGTTATTATTATATGTGAATACCAATAGCTTTAGGTATAGTACCCTTAACCCTTTATGCAGAATCCTCGTGCCGATGTGAGTAATCATCAAAACCTATGCACATGGTCCTAACTCGATGAATAGGGATAGTGTATCCACCTTAGCTCAAAAGGGGCAGTTCTAGCCGTGGGGCTTAATCAGCTTCACACCTTCGATGTGATAGGAGTTAGAATTTAGTTTAAGGCCACCTCTCCTCTATGTGTTCGAGTGATAGAGCAATAGCCTTCACTCTCTATGTGTTATATGTGTGATTTCTGCAAACTTGCCAAATTGAACCCTTTCTAAATTGCAACTTGATTCATGAATTGAAAATCATGAACTATATGTATAAGTTATGAGTTTCCTTTTCAAAGGAATAGGCGTTAATGTATGTGCTTTATTGTTTACTCATTGAGATCATCTATCTCTTTCAGGTAAGCAAATGTGAGGAGGCAAGGTGATGGCTCAAGCATTCTACTTCACTTGAGGGATTCCTTATCAAAGTCTTTAATAATACCATATTATGAAGTGCTGTCATTAGATGCTCCAGGAATATTTGTTTTTGATGTTTATTTTGAGAAGTCATTATTGTCTTAAAGTTCCACATGGATTATGAATATTATTTCCCTATGGATTTTATGTGAAGTGTCTAATTACTATCTTCCGCAATTAAGGGTTTTCATATAATGTTTTAAATGAGTTATTGTATGAGGTTTGATACGATCCTAGGCATGATTTATATATGTGTAAGTGGGTTCTACGGACATAGGTGACCTTATGTCTTCCCATGTTCTAGGACCGTCATATCTCTAAAGTTAGGATGTGACACTAAGGCTATCCTAAGATGGGTCTGATGTTAATGGTTCTAGTTTTGATTCAAGAGTCTAATTAATGACCTATTCTAGTGTAAAATGCATTTGACTATGCAATGATTGGATACTTTAAACCTGTAAAGGGTTATTTTGGTAGGCGAGTGTTGAGCTTTTAGGAGAAAGATGCCCCTATTTAGAAAAGGTGAATAGAAGGAAGGGCGATGCCTCCACTTTTGAATAATAAAGGAAAGTGGTTAGGTCATTTTATTTGGATAGACTAGTTTGGGGATGGTAGGGTCACACTCCATTTGGGCTGTGCATAAGGACTGGTTTGAAGGTCGATTAAAGGTTATCAGTTTGGCTTTGGTTGAAGTCATTTAAGAAAGCTAGGTCAAATATAAAAGAGATTGAGTTAGTTAGCTTGAAAGGCTTAGTCAGGCATGTGTGAGGCCTCGCTCGAGCATAGCTCCGATCCGCTAAAGGAATTGAAATGCTCATTTGGGAAAGAACTCACAAGGAAGCCCTCGGGCTTATCTTTGATAGATTTGAAATTATTTCTTAGAGTCGCTATCTTAATTTATTTTTATGTGGAAAAATATAAGGAAAAAACACATATGACTCTAATTATTATCCAAAGGAAAAGATTACTAGCCTCGAAATCAAAGAGGATTCGGGGACTAGGTTTTCAATTTATTTTAATAAAATAAGTTTGGCCATTTAATATAAGAGTAACTTAAAATATATTTTATAAACAATTTAATAGTCATGATCATTCAAATCATCCATTCAATATTAAAGTAAATACATAATTAGGCTTCGAAATAAAAGAAAGTTAATATTACAATAAAATCCCAAACTTAAGGGATACCTCCTTTAGTCCTTATGGATTCTAAGGAAGTCACACATTCTCCAAACTAAGCCTAATAACAAGGTAAAAGAAAAAAAAATAAAAACAAGTAAAGAAGGTGATAGGGGAGAGAATTGGTTAATTTTAATTGGATTCGATACTTAAACTATGCACGTTTGTATTTTCCTTTCAATGGGAATCAAAACCCATATAGTTCTCCCTTTTTGTGAAGGGGTTAGTTTAGTCTAGTCATTTTATCATATTTCGATTGATTGATTAAAAGAGAGTTAAGTTGATTGATTTAATCAATTGATTACCAAGTGGAGTTAATTAAGTCAGATTCTAATTAACTATCTTAGCGAATGAAGAATTAGGTAAGGAGTCTTACACATAAATCCCAAGGAGGAAAATAATAAGTAAAATAAAGAAAAGGGAAAGAAACTTACCTAGGATGATGGGCGACGACTAGTTTCAGGCAGTGTGATGGCTTGCCTTGGATGGCAGGTGACTTGCCTTGGATGGTGAGTGATGGCTAGACTCAGATAACAGACATGAGCCTTGGGTAATATACTTGCCTCGAATAGGATGGCGAAAAGCCTTTAACTTGTTGAGTAGAAATCAAGGAGAAACCCCTCAACTTGCTTTGCGAAGCAAGGAGCAAATGCAAAGTGAAAGAAAAATAAAAGAAAATGCTTTAGAACTAGAGTGGTTTAATTGATGCAAAAGTTTTCAAGCTCCCAAAGTTTAAGCCTTAAAGTGTGGAGAGGTCATTTATATATAGGGAGAAGATTAGAGGAGGAAAACATTGAAGTTCCAATGTGAAATTCATAGGACTTGTCGTACAAGGCTCTGCAGTGCGATAAAGTTCTTTATGGCATTGCTGTGAATCACAGAGGACTCTGCAACAGCCATAGAGAGCTTTGTAGCAATAGGCCCGTTTACACCCTTTTCGCTCGTTCTTGCTCGTTTCTCATCTGTTTTTCATGATTCCAATTGCATTGTGTTCATTATTCGATCTTGGATAATTTGAGAGTGATTTGAAAGTCAAAGGGATAGTTTTTATTTTCAGGAGCTCCATTTTTTTATTTTCTCGTTTTGGTGGTTTTTAGTAATTTTGGCTTTCGGAGGTCTATTCATTGAGCCTAGGTGCTTTTAAGATTTCAACGCATACTGGAGGGTATAAAATTAAGGTTTCATAACTAGGGTATTAAATAATGATTTTATGTATCGTATCGGTATTGGAATCGATGTAATCGAATCGGCCTGAATCAGCCGCTGTTACCATGAATTTTCTAAAATGATTCGCAAATTGATATAATTCAATAAGAAAAGAAATATAACATCCAAAATATAATACATCAAATTAATTAACACTTAAATAAGTATAATTGTGCCTAGAAAAATTTAATTTACATAAATAATAACAATAAATTAAATTCAAATTATATAACTAATAATAATAAATCAATCTTATTTTATTAAATCATAAGAGAAAAAACCACTTTATTTAAAATGAATAACGTGATAAAAAAAAACTCCTCTCTATTCCAAGTAAATAAAGTAAGATTAAAAAATAAATATACCATAATATTAATTAATCACCAACAAAAAGACTGTCGGGGAGGATCTGGATTGTCTTGTCTGATATTAAAGTCATTTAAAATTTATATAAAGCCATTATTTAAATTTTTGAAAGTAAATATATAAAAACAAAACATAATCAAATTATAAAATTCAATCAGTAATTTACACCTACAAATAAAAAATTTACACAAACAAATGAATTTTGTAAAAATTTATCAATAATATTCTAAATATATTGAAATTTAAATAATGTAAAAAACAATATCCTAATAATTTATATTAATAAAATAAAAAATATAAAATAATGTCTTTTAAATAATATATTTATAATTTACATTAATAAAATAAAAAATAAAAAATATAATAATAATAATAATATTTTTTTTATTGATACATCACGCCCGTATTGCTAAATAATGGTCATATCAGTGTGTATTAGGTGATTCATTATCGATTTAATACTAATTCCTATTAATATGAGTGTAATAGGTAAATAACATAACAAATCCCTTAGAAACCCAGATGAAACGGTCGATACATTACGTCATTTAATACCCTATTCACAGTTGCTCCCTTATCAGTATTGTCTTTGTCTAAAAGATGAATCTGATGACAGTGAAGTTAGGGATGAGGATGAAAGGAACCAAATTGATGTTTAAGTCAGACTTTGGACATGTTTGGATGAAAGGTGTGGTTGAATTTTAAGGTGGAGGGCAAGTGGAAAAAGAAAATATAGGGATGGATAAGAAAGATGTCCCGGTATATTTAGGAGATCTAGCGGCTGGTAGCAATCAGCAATTGTCTTATCTGGTAGGAAAGAAAAGGCAACCCTATCTAGTAGAAATTAGCAAGTTAGTGATCTTATCTGGTAGGAATGATGATCTTGTTTGATAGGAAAGAAAGCGACTATGTTTGGAAGAAATCGACAAATTGGTGATCCTGTCTGGTAGGAATGATGATGATCTTATCTAGTAGGAATCGACAAAGTGGTGATGATGATGACCCTACTTGGTATGAATGATAAAGATAATTATCCTATCTAATAGGAACAACAGTGGTCCTTTCTGGTAGGAATGAAAAGTGATGATCCTATTTAGTAGGATAAAAAAGATGACCATCCTATCTAGTAGGAATGATATAAAGATAACTATTCTATCTAATAGGAATAGTAAAATTAATGGTCCTTTCTAGTAGGAATGAAAAGCGATGATCCTATCTGGTAGGATAAAAAAGTTGACCATTATGTCTAGTAGGAATGGTAAAGATAACTATCCTATTTAGTAAGAATAATAAAAGTAGTGGTTCTTTCTAGTAGGAATGAAAAGTGATATATTGAGATTAAGATTGATTTTTGAAAAGAGATTGATTAAGATTAATCGAGTTGATGATCTGTCTTACTTCGAGAATTTGATAATTCATCTTGATTCATAAGCCTATTTAATGTAAAAATGCTAGATAATTATGTAATGATCAGATACTTGAACTTGTGAAGGGTAAGCTTGATATAAAAGTATTGATTTTTGGGATAAATA
Organism: Reutealis trisperma; assembly: GCA_947687605.1. Taxonomy (NCBI): domain Eukaryota; kingdom Viridiplantae; phylum Streptophyta; class Magnoliopsida; order Malpighiales; family Euphorbiaceae; genus Reutealis; species Reutealis trisperma. The sequence goes on from CANTUT010000938.1 coordinate 18,210, forward strand.
TGCCCCCATTTTAGAAAGGTGAATGTTTGGAATGGAGGTGCCCCTACTTTAGAATGATAAAGGAAAATGGTTTGGTCATTTGTTTTTTGGTTGATCGGCTAGTTTAGAGGTGAAAATAGGCATATCAAGTATAAGGCTAGTTGGTCAATAGCTATTAATTTGGCCCTAAAAGAAGTCATTTTGAGAGGTCAAGCAAGGTGTGGTCTTGGAAAAGATCAAGCTGCTTAGTTTATAAGACTTAGATAGGTCTGACTTTCGAGAAGATTTTGTTTGAGGTTGGTTTAGAGAGATTGATCAGAAGGGTCAGGTCTTTAGAGATGATTAGGTTGGAAGGTTTTCTGGAAGTTTAGTTTGTAGGGCTTGTCCTCAGAGAAGTTCAATTGGAAGACTTAGTCAGGACTGGCACTTCAGCTTGGTTAGGTTATGACCTTTAGAGAGTTCATTTGGAAGGCTTAGTCAAGTTCTACCTTAGGATCGATTAGGTTTAGAAGGCTTGGTCAAATTTTTCCTTAGGACTAGGCTAGGATGCTAAACTTTGTAAGAGGTCAAATTGGGAGGCTATGTCTAGCTTAAAGGAAAGGTTAGGCTAGGAAACCAACTTGGGAAGGCTCAGACAGATTTTTTCTTGGGATGCTAGACTTTGTAAGATGTCAAACTAGAAAGCTAAGTCTAGCTTAGAGGAAAGCTCAAGCTAAAAAATTAGTTGGGAAGGCTTGGTCAGGTATTGGCTTTAGAGGAGATCATGGGTTTCATAGTAAAGGCTTTAGGAATTGGCTTCATGGTGAGGCTTATTAGTTTAGGCTTCAGGGTGAAGACTTAAAGGCTTTTGGTTAAAAGGATCTCAGGCCTTAAGGATAGTTTATCAGCTTAGGCTTTTCTACAAGGGTGCTTTGGACCATTTTGGAAGATGGTTGGCTTTATGTCAGGTACGATGCTATAGGTTTTGGTCATAAAGATACCTTAAGCTCATGAATAAGGGTTTGCCCTTTGACATGGTTGCATTAGTCTAAGAGGATTAATCTGAGAATGGTTTATAAGCCTTAAGAGACTTTGATCTTAGGGATCATATGCTTTGCCAAGGAGGCTTGAACTTTCAAGGATAACGAGAAGTTTGCCAAAGAGGCATAAGATGGGCTTTGACTAGTCTGAGCCCTCCTTAATCTTTGTGAGACATGATTTGATTTTGGTTTTGTAAAAGAAAACTGGCTTTTAGGATTTTTGGTATTGCACATAGGCTTGGCCCTTAGAAGATGATGAGACTTTGCTAAGGAAAGGATGGTATGAGGCTTGAGCTTGCAAGGATGGTATGAGGCTTAAATTTGAAATGATGGTATGATTTTGCCAATAAGGCTTGGCATGGTACATTATAAAGTTTGGGAATGGTTTGAAGGTGGATTGAAAATTCTAAAAAGGATTAAGGTGGTTGTATGATTTTGTTATATGATTCATGGAAAAGAATAAGTCAAGTTTTTCTTTCCATTTTGAGACTGAAGAGACATTTGGGATGGTACTTTATTGGCTTGAACATAGATGATAGACTAATTAAAAGGAAGTGCCCTAAGGATTAGTTGAAGGACTAGTGAGAAAAGATAACTTAGGAATTATGTTCCCAATAAGAGCTAAGGACGCGATGAATAAGGAATAGATATGAGAGATTATGCATTAGCTCTCTGAACTAAGCGATGGGATGGGTTGACAAAAGATGATGATGACCTAAAAAGATATGCCTACAATGTAAGATAAGGGCATAGAAGACAATATCACTCTAGGGAATGAGCCTCTAATGAGGAAGACGATTTGACAACTTTGGACAAGAAGAAAGATGACTAGGATGAGTTTCTCTCTCTCTCTCTCTCTCTCACAGCTATAACTTCTGCCTAAGTCACGCTTTTGGTTTTTCAACTTAGCGAGCTTTGAATTGATGAAATTTGGGAGAAAATATTCCATTATGATTTGCTACTTTTTTTCACTTTGAGGGGCACTAACCTTTGAATTTTGAATTTGAGGAACTTATTGCCACTTATTGAGGTGTATTGTTTGATTATCCATTATTTTTTGTGCTTCAACTTTTTAATGATAGGTCCATTTTTTAACCTTCTTTGGTCAAGAGTTGGCAAAGTGATTGTTGATGGCACAACAATTCTAACATGTGCTAGCTGTGGTAGATTTAATTGACTGTTCATTTCTCTTTTTCTCTTTCTCTCTTTTTTTTTTCTTTTTTTTTTCTTTTTTTTTCCTTTCTTTATTTTTCTCTTTTTTTTTTTTCTCAAAGCTCATCTATGTTTAAAATAGAAAGACAAATGCGCAAATAACTAAAATTAAAATATGGATGTTCTATTACAATGGAAATTTTTATTACAAGATAACAAAAAGGCACTGATATGTTTGACGAAAAAATACATGAAAAAGAAAAAAAATGAAAGAATCAGATTGAAATTTAGACTCAGAATTTGATATCTAGAGTCAAACTTTGAGATCTAGACTCAGATTCAAACTTAGATTTAGAATTCAATCTTAGACATATTAGCTGAACTTGAACTCTTCCATATCATGCCCCTTAGGGTTGAGATAAAGTGGGGTTGAATTGGGCTCAGGTTCTTCATAATTGTTTAGGTTGGTGGTGGGGAATTTAAGTTGAAATGATGCACTTTGGATGCAATCTTCAACCTTTGATGTAGTTGTAACCAAAACTTTCAAAGCGGGTAGGTATTGGGTTAACAAATGGACTTTGTAGTTTGGAAGTTGGTCTTTAACAAGGATATCCACTTGTTCTTGCTCTATTGGTCTATTTATCATTTGAGTAGCTTTAACCTCCACCTTATAAAGAACATTAAGAAGGACTCCTCTGGAAGTTGCTTTGTACTTTCCAAATGCCTAGTAGCATCCATTTCACCATCGTAATGATATTGCTTGATAAAGGCAGGATAGATATCATCTCATGTCCTTTTCTAGCTATTATCTAGTGAAAGGAACTATCTCCTAGCAAATATGATTAATGATTATTGGAATAGTTGAGTAAGGAGCTCATTACTAAGTCCTAAAGGTTTCATTGCTCCCATATATATCTTCAGATGGGTCTTAAGGCAAGTGGTTCCATCAAATATGTTTACTTCAGCCATTTTGAATTTTGGCAAAAGCATAGGATTATGGAACAAGGTCAAACTGTCCACATTAATTAGGTTACTGCTATGCTTTAGAGATTTGATGGTTTTCTCCATAGCTTCAAGTTTTTCCATGAGCATTCTCATGTCTGGACAAGAGAAAACTTCCCTACCTTAGTTTAGATATGGATGATTTGGTTCATACTAGGGCTAAGCTTGGTTTGGGTCATGGTTGAGGTTAGGTTAGTTTGGTTAAGGATGGCTTAGTTAATCATAGCCTAAACTTCTTCAATGATGAGTTAGCTTTGTTCTTCAAATTAGGCTTGTTGAACAGCTAGGATAGCTTGGAAATACTCTTCTTACTTCTTGAAGAGTCTAGTCACAAGTGTAGTAAGGAAAGCCAGGTCAAGTGAGTTAGCCATTAGTACTTTCAAATCAAAGCGTTTCATTATGAAAGCTTTTGGTCTTGGGCTTCCTGATGAAGGCTTTTCATTAAAAGACTTTTAAGCTTTGAAAATAGTTCCTCAGCTTAGGCTTTTCTACAAGATGATTGGCTTTAGCTTAGGTATAATGCTACAGGTTTTTGTCAAAAGGATATTATAAACTTATAGATAAGGATTTGCCCTTTGACATGGTTGCATCAACCTAAGACTATTAGGTTGATAATGATTTATAGGCCTTAAGAGACTTTAATCTCAAGGATCATGTATTTTGCATTAGAGGCTTAATCCTTTCAAGGATAATGTGATGTTGCCAAAGAGGCATGGGATGGGCTTTGACTGGTTCGAGCCCTTCTTAATCAATTTAAGGATGATAGGCTTTGAGAGATATGCCTTAACTTTGGTTTTACGAAGGAAACTAAATTTAAAGATGTTAAGTCCTGATAGACTTAGCATTTGTGGTTCTACTCATAATGGGATTTTTCCAAGGAAACGGTGGCATATGGCTTGAGCTTGAAATGATGGCATTTTTTGCCAATGAGGCTCAGGATGAAATAATATGATTTCATAAAGTTCAAGAATGGTAGGTTGAAACTTATGAAAAGGATTAGGGAGGTTGTATGGTTTTGCTATTTGTGGCATCATTCATGGAAAAGAGCAAATCAAGCTTTGTTACTATTTAAAGATCGAAGGGACATTTAAGTTTACACTCTATTGGTTTCACTCAACGTAGGTGAGACATTAGCTAAAAGGAAGTGCCCTAATGAGTAGCTAAATGACTAGTGAGAAAAGACAACTTAGGGATCATGCCCTAAATGAGATATAGGCATGTGGTGGACTAGAGATATACATTACCTCTTTAAGCTAAGTGATGAGATGGATTGATAAGAGATGATGATGTTCTAGGAAGACATGCCCCCCATATAGGATAAAGGCATAAAAGATTGTATAAATTTAGAGAATGAGCCTTTAATGAAGAAGGAAGACATAAGACAAGACATATCAATAGAAGGTGATTGGACGGCTGTACCTTGTATGTAGCCCTTCCTCTGACTTTTCTTCTCTACCATAGGTTCCCACAACTCAATTCTGAAATCTCAAGTTAAGGCATAGATTGTTTCCTACTTCTTTGGGATGAAAGACTCATAATGAAACACTTCCGGGACCTCTCAAAGCTAAGAAGGAGCCATAATTCAGTAAGAGTCAAATAAAAAATCATCATTATTCACCTCATTTGTGACATGCATTCATGTTGTCATAAAGCATGCATTTATAAGATAAGATAATAAAAGAGTCAAATAGCAAACTATGCATATATAGGCATACATCGATTATATATACATACATCATAGTATATAGTCATCCTAAAATAGTTCCACCTCTTGAAAGAGTAGAGGCACAGTCGTTTAGAGAAATATAAAGGAAATAGAAAAAAGTTAACACCAGCATCAGAAAGCTACAGTCATTAGCCTCCCCTCCATTGCCTTTGAGGAGTGGCCTCCTCACTCTAGTCTTGTGACTCTGACAGACGAGCATAGGTAAGCACTCTAGAAAAGGCATTCTCCATTCTTCAGGTAATGAGATAAGTGTGCTGAGTGTACTTCCTGGGTAGTTGCATGGAAAGAGATAGTATTAATAGCTTTGGATCTTTTTTAAGCGTAAGAAAACACAATGACACTTCACTTACAGATCTTTTCTGGTAGCAGAAGAGTAAGAAAGACATACCTCAATTTTGTTAGGGATAGGCTGAATATTTAGATAGACAACATCAGGGAGCTACTAAAACCACATAAAGCCTTCAGAGTCATAATAGAAAATCTCCTCTAGTATGCTATACTCTACTTCCAAAAGTGAAGCCCTAGGAGTGTGGTTTGGGCCACTGTGATCATGACTAAGGATGGGACCACCGGAAGAGCCGGTAGCGGGATCTTCAGAAACCATTTGCTAAGGAGTCTCCCTCGTTATGATAGGTGCAATAAAAGGGTGCCCCTATGATGGAATCTCCTACATTAAAAAGTGAGTGCAAAAGTCATGGTAGTGCCTATCAGGTTGCAGGAAAAGCTCTAGGCTAACCAAGATGTTCATCCCATGCCTCATATCTACAGGTGGATAACTGGGCACCTGCCATGACCTGAACAACTAAAAGTGTATTCTTTCACCCAAGTAGTACAAATAGAAGTTGGGGGATCACAACAGTAGTCTCCTATGTGAAAGAGCCTTTGTAAAGCTTGTAAAAAGTGTGTATATCATCCTCTTGCCAAAGGGTCTCATGATTTGTCGATAGCAACCAACAAATACAATAATTAATTAGCAAGTCAGAGCAAGACAAAATAAGAAGAAAGATAAGAGAGATACATGTCGTTTAATTAGCTAATCAAAGAAAGCTAGAAGTGTCAGGGCATTGTGATTGCGAGGGGCGGCCTAATTGATCTTTACTTATCTTGTCCCCACCAAAAAATCATGTAGCTGTGTGAGGCCTCGCTTAAGCATCGGTCCAATCTACTGAGAGGAATCAAAATGCTCTTTAGGATAAACTTCACAATTGGAACTTGCTATGAGTTTGGAAAATTGGATTTTGCAATTTGTTATTCATAAAAGGGAGTCGCCACTTTAATTTACTTATTTTAATTGGGAAAAGTAAAGGAAATCCCAAAATAATTAACTCCAAAATTTTTTATTTATTCCAATGGAAAAGCACTAATTCGCAAGTGACCAAAGAGGGTTCGGGGATCAGGTTTTGGCATTTAAACAAACGTTTGGCTAAAAGTTGCAAAATAAATCTTAAAAAAGGGAATTTTAATGTATGCATAAACAAAAGTAAAATGGTGAATGAAACAATTATAGATGACAAAATGAAATGACAATTATAAATAAATAAGAAAAATAAATCTTAATTATTACAAAACCAAAATGAATGAGACAAACAGGATTTTTCCTCTAGCCCTTATGGGTACTAGGGAAAGCACACATTCCCTAACTAAATTAAAGAAATGAACATACAGAATAAAAAATAAAGTGCATATACAAATAAATAATAAAGTAAAATGAAACTTAAAATATAAATATGAAAGAGAAAATGTTATCGAAAAAGATTTTGCTGTTAATGCCTTACAGAATGGCATGCCTGCATATCTTATTGAATTGAAATCAAACCCTATACAATTCTTCCTCCTTGCGAAGGAGGGGTTATGGAAAAAATGTTGGCTTGGTTTATTAATTTAATTCTTATTTTTAAATTAATAAATTTTAGATCTTTTCTATTTTAGACCTAAAGAAAGATAGAATAGAGAGAATTCTAGATCTGAATTTAGAATTTTGGAAATGGAAAAAAGAAAAGGAATTTACCTTTGCTTTTCTTAACTTTCAGATGAATGGGGTGAGCTTCACTTTGGATTTAAGCTCCAACTTGGATTATGGAACTTTAAAGTTGAACCTTACACAAATGAGGTCAGCAAAATAGAAAAATAATTGCAAATTAAAAGAGTTTGGAGTGGCAAATTTTAGTATTAATTCTTAACTTTAATTTAGCACAATTTTAGTATAAAAAGAAGAGCTACTAGGAGAGTTTTCACCTTAAAGACCATGTTAAAATCCCTATCAAGAGTGTTGAACGGAAGCTCTATTTATAGAGCAAAGGTGAAGGGCATCCAGTGGCAGCACCGGCTTTAAGCTAGCCATTTACTGTCACTTGATCTATTGGCACACCACTGGCTAGGGTTTAACCTTGACTGACCCTGATCGACCCAATTTTGCACTATTTTAGTCGGTTTTGGTCCGTTTCTGATTCGATTTGGGCCCAGTTTGATTTTATGGATTTGTAATAGAGTACTAGTCATCTAAAGGTGAGAGATTCAGGAAATTTACTGGGACTTCCGTACTGGTTCTATGTAGCTCACTAATTTTAGCAAGTGTCAAGCTATGGTCAGATCCAAAGGGTGCAATTTTGAGGGTTCACAGCTATCCCATCATCAGAATTGGCGTTGGACAAAAGGTGATTCTAATGATAATCAACCCGAGAATGAAGGATGGTAGAATAAACGAAATGGATAACTAAGTCAAAGTCTAGACATGTTTTAGGGAAAATGGTGTATTTTGAATAAAAGTGGCAGAAAAAATGAACCATAAGGATGCCTAAGTGATCGTTACTAAATATTTATAGGTGAAATGATCCTAAGGCTATCTTAGGATAGTCTGATTAAAAAAAATACCTAATTTAGATTTAAGATATGGATCCTAAGGTTAACTTAGGATGAGTTTAATTAAAAGGGATACCTAATTCAAATTTAAGGTATAAATCTTAAGGTTATACTAGGATGGGTTTGATCAAAAGAGATGCCTAATTCATATTTGAGGTATGGATCATAAGGTTGTCCTAGGATGGTCTGATCAAAAGAGATAACTAATTTAGATTTAAGATATGGATCCTAAGGCTATCCTAAGATGGGTCTATTCAAAAGGGATACCTAATTAGATTTATAGTATGGAGCTAAAAATGATGTTCTTGCCTAGTAGGAATGATGACGACCCCTCTAGTAGGAATCGGTGAAGAGGCGATTCTTTCTTGCTTTATGAAGTTTGACTTGATAATCTACCTTGATTCAAGAGTCTATTTAATGCAAAATGCATATGATTATATAATCATTGGAGGGTCACTTTGCTATGCTGACTTTTTTCTTTTAGGAGAAAAATGCCCCCATTTCGAAAAGGTGAATGTTTGGAAGGGAAATGCCCCCACTTTAGAATGATAAAATGATTTGGCCATTTTGTTCAGATAGACTAGCATGGGGATGGTTGGATAAGGTATGAAGCTAGTTGAAGGGTTAGTCAAAGGCTATTAGTTTAACCTTGGAGGAGGAAGAGATCGAGCTAGTCAGCTTGAAAGGCATAGTCAAGCATGGCCTTTTGATTTGGGATCGAATTTGAACAGCTAGCTTAGGGTCATATCAAGGATGAGGCTACTTGGTCAATGGTTATTAGTTTGACCTAGGAAGAAGTCATTTTAGGAAGTTAAGCTAGGTATGGCTGGAAAAGTTTAGGTTGGGCTTAGGTGGGTTTAGCCAGGGAGATGGTTTGGTTTGAGGCTAAATTTAGAAAAGTCAAGTCCTTGGAGACTATTAGGTCGAAAGGCTAGGTCAAGTTTTGGGGAAGGTCAGTTTATCATGCTTATCTCTAAAGAATTTCATACAAAAGCCTTTGGTTAGGTATGGCAATTGCTTATTCAGTTATGGCCTTTAGGGAGAATCAATTTTAGAAGCTCAGTCTGATTTGGCTTTATAAGAGGTCAAATGGCCTTTGGAAGTTTGGTCAGATTTTGCCTTAAAACTGTGTCAAAGAGATCAGGCTGGGATGCTAGACCTAGGAGGCTAATCTTGGCTTAGAGCAAAAGGTTAGGCTAGGCAATCAATTTGGAAGGCTCAGTCAAATTTTAACTTAGAGGAGATCATGGGCTTCATAAATAAAGGCCTTTTGGGAGTGGGCTTCACGATGAAAGCTTCTAGGTTTGGGCTTCATGGTTAAGGCTTTTGGTTCTAGGCTTCATAGCGAAGGCTTCTAGTTTTGGGCTTCTAAATTTGGACTTCATGGCAAAAGCTTTTGGTTTTAGGCTTCATGGCAAAGGCTTTTGTTTTTGGGCTTTTTGATAAAGGCTTTTAAATTTGAGCTTCATGGTTAAGGCTTTTGGTTTTAGGCTTCTAGGCGAAGGTTTCTAGATTTAGGCTTTATGGTGAAGGCTTCTAGCTGTTAAGGATAGTTTTCTATAAGGGTGCTTTGGATGGTTGGCTTTGGCTTAGGTATGTGCTACAAGTTTTGGTCACAAAGATATCGTAGGCTTATGGATAGGGGTTTGCCCTTTGACATGATTGCATCCGAATGGTTTGCAGGCCTTAAAAGGCTTTGATTTTCATTGATTATGTGTTTTGCCAATAAGGCTTAAGCTTTCAAGGATAATGAGATGTTTGCCAAAGAGGCATGAGATAGGCCTTGACTGGTTTGAGTCCTTCTTAATCAACTTAAGGATGATAGGCTTTGGGAGATAGTCTTTAACTAGATTCAAAGATGATGAGTCTTGGGAGACTTAGGATTTTTTATTCTGCCTATGATGAGATTTTGCCAAGGAAAGGGTGGTACATGGCTTAAGCTTGAAATGATGTTATGATTTGCCAATGAGGCTTAGGATGGAATAGTATGATTTCATAAAGTTTAAGAATGATTTAAAAGTAGGCTGAAACTTTTGAAAAGAATTAGGGAGGTTGTATTGTTTTGCTTTTTGTAGCATGAATCATGAAAAAGAGCAAGTCAAGCTTTTCTTGTTGTTTGAGATTTAAGAGACTCTTGGAGTGATACTTAATTGGTTTGACTTCATGTAAATGATTGCACTAGCTGAAACAAAGAGCTTTTAGGAATGGCTAAAGGGCTAATGAAAGAAGACAACTTGGGATCGTTATAACAACCTACACCCACCCTAAAAATTTTCGTGACAATTTGCTTGACTTAGAACCATTAAGGCTAAGTGAGTGCTTTTATGGAAATCTATGTGCTATGTGATCAATGAATATGTGGCACGATAAATTAATTTTAATATGCATAATATGAGTTATTATTATGAAATAAATAATTTATAGGAAGTGCATTAACATAAAATAAAGTATTTTTCAGAAAATGAATTTTCATGAAAAAGATCGATTTTTAAAGCATAAAATAATTTTATGAGTAATTTAAAATAATTTTTAAATAATATTTTGGGGAAAATTTTAAAGAAAATAATAAGAAAAATATTTTTATTTTAATTACCTATAATCAGCCCCAAAAATAATTAAAAAACCCAAATACCTAAAAGCCCACTACACTAAAACACTTCTAACCTAGCTCATTAAGGGTAATCTTGGAAATTACCCAAAATCCTACATATAAATTCAAGAAATTTGGCCAGCCCTAGTGTTCTTGTAGTCACACTCTATTATTTCAGTATTTTGATAGAAAAATTTTTTCAAAATAATTCTCTCTACTGAAATTCTAGAAAACACTTTCAACTTTGCGATTTCTTGACCGTAATCCTAAGTTTTTCCTCTCTTTCAATTTTCTATCTGATTTCTATGAAATAAATTATGAGAAAATTATTTTGAACTAAATATTTACTAATTTCTATAGATTTAATTTATTTTGGGTGAATTCTTGAAAGAGAAATTAAATTCTTTATTGAAATCACCAACCTCTCTATACTATTTTTCCAAAGGTGAAACCTACAACTTGAAATTGAAATTTTCATGCATAAACATTACCAAGGGGGTGATTTTTACATGCTTCTATTCTAAATTGATTTTTTATGTGTTTAGATAAAAAAAATATTAAATTAAATCATATTTCTGCATATTACTATAATGACTGAAAAGTTTCATAAAAAAGGAAATTCAAGGTTTTCATTCTAAAACTTAAAAGTTGGAAAATTCTATGATTTAAATACTTATGGCTGCCAATTTGTGTATGATGGAATCCTAAACTGATATTTGTTTTGTTTGGATGAAAAATAATGATTTAAATCATTTGTTTACATATTACTGTAATCATCAAAAAATACAGGAAAGCTAGAAAACTCATGATTTTCACACTAAACCCCAAACTTGGAATTTTCATGCATGTGAATCGCCATGGCTACTGATTGATGTGTATTAGTGTTCTAAATTGATAATTGTTGTGATTGAATGGAAAATAATGGTTTGAATCACATGTTTATATATTGCTGTAATGACCGAAAAGTACCAAAAATAGGAAAACTTATGGTTTTTCATCCTAAAACCTAAAGTTGGAAATTTTCATGCACATGGATTTATATATGTGTCAATTCCTATATATTTATATTCTAAAATGATTTTTATTTTAATTACATGAAAAATCTTAGTTCAAATCATTTTTCTACATATTACTGTAATAGACGAAAAGTACGAGAAGTAAGAAAATTCAGTTTTTTCTTTTAAAGGGCATTTGGCCTACATTGAAATTCTTATCTCAATCTCTATAAATTTTTGTGTAATGTATTTTAATGATTATTGACATGTATGAATGAATGATAAATAGTTAAAGTGCATGTTGATTGAAGGAATGGCTCTAAACAAGGCTAGAGGCAATTTGGTATATTTAAGGTGTCTTAACCTTATGTTGTGATCAATATGTGAATATGATTGGATAATATGGAAGTAGGTTGTATGATGACATGATAGTGAATTAATGATCTTGAATTGATGAAGAGATTGAATAAATTGGTTATAAGTGATAAGCATGATACTTGAAAGATTATTTGTTAAGTTGACATATATAAAAGTACTAAGTGTACTAAGATGATTGTCAAAGCGAAATGATATTAAGATAAGGACATTGTGTTGACCTTAGAAAGGTATCAACATAATTGTAATGTGTTTTCATATGAGCCTATAAAGGCTAAGTGTACGAGACTTTAAAGTCAACATGTATGTGCAAACGATGAGCCGCACTTATATGTATAACTCTAAGTGTATGTGAATGTTATATGTGCATAGGTTAGTTATGAGATAGGATAGCATGATGATTAAATAAATACTAAGTATTGAATTAAATATTATGTTAGAGCTTGAGGAGTTTTAGAGGTTCAAGGGCTATGAGTGCTAGGAGCAAAGGAAACACAAGGTGAGTAAACATTATGTTTCAAGTTACAAGAGCAAGCTATCATGTTTTGTGAACCTTTGATATCTTGAAACCTAAGTTCTTTTCTATTTTAATGATTTGTTTGTACACTTGGGTTGCCAAAGGACAATTGGTCTAAAACCATTTTTGATTATCCAATGATAATACCTTTGCGATTATTGCCCAAACTTATATTTTTCTGGAACTACACTGTTGTTCATCTTTGTTAAAAAAACAAAAAAAAAAGGCTAAACTCCTATTGTTAATATGTTACATGTGATTGTACCCTTCAATGCTACTGTTACGTTTATATGTTATAAATTATGTTATGAGTTATGTGTGAACATAGCAACAACCTTCACTTTACATGTTATCAGTTATGTGTGAACATGGCAGCAACCTTCATTTTACATGTTATGAGTTATGTGTGGGTAAGGCAATAGCCTTCACTCTATATTATGTTACGAGTGGACAGGGCAGCAGCTTTCATTCTATATTATGTTATGAGCAGAAAAGGCAGTAATTTCCACTCTATATGTTATGAGTTATAAGTTGATTTGTGTAAACCTTGTTAAATCACAAGCCATGAGCTATGAATCATGAATATGAACTATGAGCTATGAAACCTTCTAAGGAATATATATTATTGTTTAAGCTATGTTGTTTACTCATTAAGATCATCTATCTCACCCCTTTTACTTGTGTGGTTCCAGGTGAGTAGTATATGGAGGCAAGGTGATCGCTCAAACTACCTACTCCGCTTGGGAAATTCCCTTGTCAAAGTTATAATAATACCATGCTATGATAGTCCTTAGATGCTCCAGGAGTTATTATGGGAACTTTATTTCAGAATATCATGTTGGTGACTTTATTTGTAGTCTTATTATTTTTTTTATGGATTATATTAAAGTATATTTTTAGCTTTCGCAACTTAAGGTTTTTCCTTTATAAAAGGTTTTATTAAGTTAATGTATGAGGTTTGGTATGATCCTAGGTAATTTTTGCATATGTATGAGTGGGTTCTACGGGCGTAGGTGACCTTATGTCTCCCCATGTTCTAGAACCATCATATCTCCAAAATTAGGATGTGACAATCATGCTTTCAAATGAGAGATAAGAATGTGAAGGTGTAAAATATAAGGGATTGTGCCTTTGCTCTTTGAGCTAAGTGACAGGACAAATTAACAATAGATGATAACCTAGGAAGACATGCCCTCATTGTAGGATAAGGGCATAGCATATTGTATATCCTTAAAGAATAAACCTCTAGTGAGGAAAGATGACTTTGGAGACATAAGACAAGACGGATTGATTGAAGATGATGTGACAACTTTAGACATAAGGAAAGATGACTTGGATGAGCCCTCTCTCCCTCTCAGCTCTAATTTTTGCCTAAGCCGCCCTTTTGTTTTTTCAGCTTAGCGAGCTTATATTAATGAAATTTGGGAGAAAACATTCCACCATGATTTGTTGTTTTTCTTCATGTTAAGAGGCTCTAACCTTTAAATTATGGGTTTGACAAAGGTCTTCTCTAAACTTACACCCCTTGTTGAGGTGCATCATTTGATTACCTAATGTGCAATAGGTAATTACATATACTTGCTCTTTGTGCTTCAACTATTTTGATCTTCTCTGGTTAGGAGCTGGTAAAGCGATTGTTAATTTATGAGAATGAAAGTACCTCAAATTTTGATCTATATTAATTGTGGTGGATTAGATCTCTACCTCTCTTCTTTTTTTTTTTTTTTCTTTTCCTTCATTTTCTTTTTTGTTTACTTTTTTTTTTCATTCATTTTTTTTCTTTTCTTTTTTTTTTTTTTGTCATTTTTTTAAGGCTCATCCATGTTAGAATAAATAAGGAAGATAAGAAAATTAATGTATAAATAATGAAAAGAAAATGTAGATACATTACTATAAAGGAAACTTTATAGTAAGATGACAAAAAGGAATCGTTATGGTCGATGAGAATATAGAAAAAAAAATAAGACGATAGACTCTAACTCAGATTTTGAGAATTGGACTTGGACTCAAGTTTAGACTTGGAATTCAATCTTAGATAGGTCAGATTAGCTAAACTTGAACTACTCTATGACATGCCTTTTGGGGATGAGATAAGGTGGGGTCAAGTAGAATCTAGATTCCTCATCACTGTTCAAGTTAGTGGTGGGGAATTCAACTTGAAATGTAATTTCGATGCAATCTTCAACTTTTAATGTAGTTGCAACTAAAGCTCTGAAGGTGGGTAAGTATTGTGTTAATAAGTGAGCTCGATAGGTTGGGAGAAGATTATTGACAATGATATCTATTTATCCTTGCTCAGTTGGCCTATGTACCATTTAAGCAGCTTTAGCCTCCACCTAGTAAGAAATATAGAGAAAGACTCATTTGGAAGTTGCTTTATGGTTTCTAAATCCCTTCTTGTAATGTGCACTTTAATATTGTAGTGGTACTATTTGACAAATGCCTTACAAATGTTCTCCCAAGTCTATTTTTGGGTGTCATCCAAGTTAATAAACTATCTTTTGGCAGCATAAGTAATGGTTTATTGAAAGAGTTGAGCAAGGAGCACATTATTGATACCAAAGGGATACATTGCCCCCGCGTACGTCTTTAAATGGATCTTAAGGCAAGCAATACCATCAAATCTATCCAAATTTAGCATCTTGAACTTTGGTGGTAACTAGGCATTGGGGAAGAGGCCTAATGAACTTGTATCAACCATGCCTTCCCTCTTCTTTAGACTTTTTATTGATTTTTCCATGGCTTCCAATAGGAAGACCTCAAGCCTAGGATTACATGTGGTTTACTTCCCTTGGGAAGGATCCAAAGGAAATAAGGTGATTGTGGTTGTTTAATAGGTCCTAAATGGGAGAGAGTATTTGTTTGGAGGATATTAGGTGAGGGAAATGATGTCAAGGTTGGCTTGGTAGAGGAAGTAAAAGTATAGGCTTGAACTAATGCCAAATTTTGGTCTAGGTTGAGTGGATTCTAGAGAGTAGGATTTGGGGTTTGGTTTATCCCAGCCCAATTTAGCATGTCTTGGACATCGTTTAGTACGGCCTCCCTTTGGACCTGCAATTAGGCCTGAATTTGGACCATTTGTCTCTTAAACATCTCTTCTTATTGCTCCAACTGTTTGGCAAGAATATTATCCATGACATCTTTATCGAATCTAGCAGACATCTTGGCAACCTTTAAAAGAGAAAAGGAACTTGGTTAGATGGTTATAGTGGGGTATGACAAACCAAGGGCCTTAGGTTTAATGACAATGGATGACAATGCCTTATGGTTAAGTTGATGGTGTATGGGGAAAGAAGAGGGTAAAGGTGTGTGATGTTTATCTAGGTAGGTATTTAGTTAGGGAAGCTAGGTCAAATTTTAGCATTAGGTAGCTATGTCAGAATTTAGCTTTGAGTGGCTAGGTCAGATTTTAGCTTTGAGTGGCTGGGTCTAATTTTAGCTTTGAGTAGCTAGGTCAGATTTTTAGCTTTGAGTAGCTAGGTCAGATTTTAATTTTGAGAAACCAAAGTTTAGTTAGGAAGGCTAGGTTAGAGTTTAGCCTCAAGTAATTAGATTTGCAATTTATGAATGGTTTAGT
Source organism: Reutealis trisperma (assembly GCA_947687605.1). Classification (NCBI taxonomy): domain Eukaryota; kingdom Viridiplantae; phylum Streptophyta; class Magnoliopsida; order Malpighiales; family Euphorbiaceae; genus Reutealis; species Reutealis trisperma. The sequence goes on from CANTUT010000938.1 coordinate 34,001, forward strand.
ATAGGCTTAAGGATGGAGGGACCATGGGTTTTGCAATTGGGTTATAGATGTACCATAGATTTGGAGGTTGGGTGAACTATAGGTTTAGTGATAGTTGGATAATAGGTTTGATTGGACTAGATCATGACCTTAGATAGCCCATGGATTTGGATAGTACTATAAAAGATGAAGCCAAGTTAGCGTTTAGCTTAGGTAAGGACTATGGATAAGGATATAGCTAGGTTAGTGTTTAGCTTAGGTAAGAATTATGAAGGATGAAAGGTAGGTCAGTGTTTAGCTTAGGTAAGAATTATGAAGGATAAAAGCTAGTTTAGTGTTTAGCTTGGGTAAGCATTATGGATAAGGATCAAGCTAGTATCATATCCCAACTTTAGAGATATAACGATCCTAGAACATGGGGAGATATAAGGTCACCCACGCCTGTAGAACCCACTTATATATATACAAATCATGCCTAGGATCATACCTAACCTCATGCAAATAACTCATTTAAATCATTAATGAATACCTTCAATTGCGGAAGACTGTAATTAGACATTTCACATAAAATCCATAAGGAAAATAATAATATTCATATCCCATTTGAAAACTTAAGAAGATAATACATCTCAAAATAAACATCAATCAATATTCCCAGAGCATCTAATGACAACACTTCATAACATGGTATTATTAATGACTTTGAAAAGGAATTTCCAAGTGGAGTAGAATGCTTGAGCCATCACATTGCCTCCTCACATTTGCTCACTTGGAACCACACAAGGAAAAGGGGTGAGGTAAATGATCTCAATGAGTAAACAATATAACAAATACATTAACACATCTTCCTTTGAGAAGGAAGCACATAGCTTATACACATAGCTCATGATTTATAATTAATGAATTAAGTTGCAATTTAGCAAGGGTTCAATTTGGCAAGTTTGCAAAAATCACACATATAACATATAGAGAGCGAAGGCTATTGCTCTATCACTCGAACATATAGAGGAGAGGTGGCCTTATACCAAATTCCAACTCCTATCACATAGAAGGCGTGAAGCTAATCAAGCCCCATGGTTAGAACCGCCCTTTTCTAGTTGAGGTGGATACACTACCCCTATCCATTAAGTTAAGACCATGTGCATAGGTTCCAATGATTACCCACATTGGCATGAGGATTCTGCATAAAGGGTTAATGGTACCATAGCTAAAGCCAATGGTAATCACATATGTCAATAACATTTAAGGCAACAATCACATATTTCACAATGGCAATATCAGCTTAACTTATTGAATAAAAGATACAAGAACAGTGTAGTTCCAGAAAGAGTATAAGTTAGGATAATAATCATAAGAAATTCTCATCAAATAAACAAAAGTGGTTTTTAGACCAATTGTCCTTTGGCAACCCAAGCTTGACAAAGAAATCACTTAATCAAATTTTAGGATAGAAAGAACTTGGGTTTCAAAGATCACAAAGGCTCACATAACAAGATATCACATATTTGTAACATATCATGATGCTACTCACACTTAAAGCAAGATTACAGTGTTTACTCACACTGGAAGCAAGAATATAGAGTTTACTCACACTTGTAACATGAACATAGTGTTTACTCACCTTATGGTTCCTTTGCTCGTAATATACGTAGCCCTTTTGAACTTCTAAAGCTCCTCAAACTCTAACATAATATTTAATTTAATACTTAGTATTTATTTAATCATGATGCTCCTATCCCATAACTACCCTATGCAAATATAGCATTCACATACACTTAGAGTTGCACATATAAGTGTACTCATCACTTTGCATATAACATGTTGACTTCAAAAGTCTTACACACCTAGCCCTTATAGGCTTACATGAAATACATTACAATTATGTCAATACCTTTCTAAGGTCATCATAATACCATTATCTTAATATTAATTCACTTTAATAATTAACTTATTACACTTAACACTTCCATACATATTAACTAATCATTTAACCTTTCAAGTGTCATGCTTAACTTTTATGATCCATTCATTCAATCAATCACCTCATCAACATCAATACCATTTATTCATCATCAAGTCATCATAACATCTAGTTCCATATTTCCCCATTACAGTCACATTCTAATCACAATGTAAGATTAAGATACCTTAAGTATACCTTAAGTATACCAAAGTGCCTTTAAGCTTGTCTAGAGTCATTCCTTCAACTAACATGCAATTTTATCATTTATTATACATACATAAATGTCAATAATCATTAAAATATATCGCATAAAAATTATAGATATTGGGATAAAAATTCCATAGTAGGCCAAATGCATTATCAAAGAAAAAATTGAATTTTTTCTTACTTTTTGTACTTTTCGTCTATTACAGTAATATATAAAAACATGATTTAAACCAAAATTTTCATGTAAACACAATAAAAATCATTTTTTAATATACATGAATTGGCCACATATGGTATTTCTCATACATGAAAATTCAATTTCTGGGTTCTAGGGTACAAAACCATGATTTTTCTTATTTTTAGTATTTTCCGGTCATTACAATAATATGTAAACAAGTGGTTTAAACCATTATTTTTCATTCAATCATAGAAAATATTAGTTTGGAACATCTTCATGCATGATTTGGCAGCCATAGGTAAGATTTATACAAAAAAATTCCAAGTTTTATGACTTAGGTGAAAATCATGAGTTTCGCGCTTTCCATGCTTTTCGTTCATTATAGCAATATGCAAACACATTATTTAAATCATTATTTTTTATCTAAACAAAACAAATATCATATTAGAATTCATTCACATGAAAATTGGCATCCACATGTTAAATTAATAATAGAATTCTCTAACTTCTAAGTTCTAGCATAAAAACCTTGAATTCCTTTATTTTCTGAAACTTTTCGGTCATTATAGAAATATGAAAAAATATAATTTAATCCAATATTTTTCATCAAACAAATCAAAAATCATTTTAGAAACCAATAATGCATAAATTTCCCCCCTTTATTGATGTTTATGCATAAAAATTGTGATTTTAAGTTATAGGATTGACCTTTGGAGAAATCTCACGGAAAGATTTGTGTTTTCGGTAGAAAATAAATTTTTTCTCTCAAAAACTCATGCAAATAGAATTAAATCTATTAAAATCCATAAACAACCAGTTTAAAATAATTTTGTCATAATTTATTTCGTAAAAATCAGTTTAGGAATTGAAAGAGAAGATAAACTTACGATTATGATCAAGAAATCGCGAAACTGAAAGGTGTTTTTCTTAATTTTGGTAGAGATAAATATTTTGAGAGAATTTTTTTTATCAAGATACAATAAATTAGAGTGATGGCTACTAGAACATTAGGGCTAGCCAAATTTTACATATTAATATGTAGGGTTTTGGCAAATTTCCTCTAATACCCTTAATGAACTAGGTTATGAGGGTTTTAGTGTAGTGGGCTTTTGGGTATTTGGATTTTTTATTTAAATTTAGGGCTCATTATAATTAATAAAATAAAAATATTTTTCTTATTATTTTCATTAAAATCTCTCCCAAAACATTTATTTAAAATTATTTTAAAATACTTATAAAATTGTGTTATGCTTAAAAATTGCCTTTATGCATGAAAATTCATTTTATTTAAAATAATTTATTTTATGAAAATACAGTTCATGTAAATCATTTATTTCACAATAACAACTCATATTATGCATAATTAAAATTAATTTAATATGCCACATGCTCATCAACACATAGAACACTAATCCTCACAAAAGCACATACTTAACCTTAATTATTCTAAATCAAGCAAATTATCACAAAAATTTCTATGTAGGTGTGGGTTGTTATAGCTAGGTTAGTATTTAGCTTAGGTAAGAATTGTAAATGATGAACGCTAGGTTAGTGTTTAGCTTGGATAAAGATTGTGGGGGGTAAAGTTAGGTTAAATTTTGGGTGCAAATAAAGGTACCATGGTTGGTTTGGGTTTACTTTTACCATTTGTTTGACATGAGTTTGAGTTTTTGACCATAGGTTGAGATGGACCATGGATTTTGGGTTTTGACCATATGTTTATGTGGACCAATGGGTTTTAGGTGCGAAGATGTTTGGATAGGTTTTTGACTCTTCACAAGGTTCAAGCTATACATGCATGTATGTGTGATTAAAAAAGGTTTCATGAAATACCAGTATTATGGTGCATACAATCCTAAAGGAAGGTTCTATGAGTCATTACATGAAAGAGTTAGGGTGGTTTGAAGGGAACCCATCACACTAGAGATGCAATATACCAAACCACATGTGAGACAAAGAGTCTCGCATGGGTCTAATGGTATGTGCTTACTTGTTACACCTCTAAAAGGATTAGAGGATATGTCATAGGCTGGATGATTTCACTATCGGCAAGCAGACCTAAGGAAGGTTGCCCACTCGATGTTACTTTCTATCCTTTATTTTCCTAGGAAGCTAGATTTTTTTTTTTTTTTTTTGGATAAGGAGTTTGATCTAGTGATGCATGAAAAGAGTTGTTTCGCATTAAAGTCAAACTTGGTATTTTACCAAAAGTAATCCACTTTATCTTTAATTTGAAAAAGACTTTGAAGTCCATAGTGAAGTCGCCAACTGTGAGGCCTCACTTGGGCACCGGTCTGATCCACTGAGAGGAATCAAAATGCTCATCGGGAGAAACTCTACAAATAGAATTTGCTATGAGTTTGAAAAATTGGATTTTGCAATTTGTTATTCGCCAAAGGGAGTCCCCACTTTAATTTACTTATTTTAATTGGAAAAATTAAAGGAAAACCCAAAATGATTGACTCCAAAATGTTTGATTTATCCCAATGGAAAAGTACTAATCCACGAGTGACCAAAGAGGGCTAGGGGATCAGGTTTGGGTATTTAAACAAATGTTTGGCTAAAAGTTGTGAAATAACTCTTAAAAAAGGCAATTTTAGTGTATGCATGAACATGAGTAAAATGATGAATGAAACAGTTATAGATGAGAAAATGAAATGACAATTATAAATAAATAAACAAAAATAAATCTTAGTTAATTATTACAAAACCAAAATGAATGAAATAAAGAGGATCTTTCCTCTAGCCCTTATAGGTACTAGGGAAAGCACACATTCCCAAACTAAATTAAAGAAATGAACATATAGAATAAAAAATAAAGAGCATATACAAATAAATTACGAAGAAAAATGAAATTTAAACTATAAATATGAAAGCAAAAATGTTATTAAAAAAGATTTTGGAGTTGATGCCTTATAGAATGGCATGCCTACGTATGCCATTAAATAGGAATCAAACTCCATGCAGTTTTTTCTTCTTGCGAAGGAGGGGTTCTGAAAAAAATATTGGTTTGGTTTATTAATTTAATTCTGATTTTTAAATTAATAAATTTTATATCTTTTCTGTTTTAGACCTAAAGAAAGATAGAATAGAGAGAATTCTAGATCTGAATTAGAATTTTAGAATGGAAAAAAGAAAAGGAATTTGCCTTTGTTTTTCTTGACTTTCGGATGAATGAGGTGAGCTTCACTCTGAATCGAAGCTCCACCTTGGATTAGGGAACTTTGAAGGTGAACCTTACATAAAAGAGGTTAGCAAAATAGAATAATAATTACAAATTAAAAGAGTTTGGAGTGACAGATTTTAGTATTAATTTTTAACTTTAATTTAGCACAATTTTAGTATAGAAAGAAGAGCAACTATGTGAGTTTTTGCCTTAAAAACCATGTCAAAATCTCTGTCAAGAGAGCTGAATGGAAGCTTTATTTATAGAGCAGAGGTGAACAGCATCCAGCAACGGCATCGATGACACTTCGGCCAGTCGAGCGGCACCGGCCTATGCTGGCCATTTGGTGCCACCAGTGCCGCTAACATGCTGTGTGTGCCACTAGACCCAGTGGCACTCCTAGGGCACCACTGGGTTTAGGGTCTGACCGTGATTCACTTGGATCGACCCAGTTTCATACTGTTTTAGCTAATTTTGGTCTATTTTTTTATTCAATTTTAGCCCGATTTAATTCTATGGGTTCATAATCGAGCACTAGTCGTTTAAAAGTGAAAAATTCATGAAATTTATTTTTCAATGAGGCATTGCCCCTTTGACCCCTGCCCGCTAACGGGCGAGCAAGACTGCTATACTAGCTCTGCATAATATACTAATGTTAGTAGGTGTCAAGCTACGGCCATATTGCAAAGGTGCAATTTTGAGGGTTCACAAGCCGCTGCGAAATTAGCCTAGGAGTTGTGAATGGAATATACTCATAAGCCCAAATCTATGGCATAGAATTGTCAGAACCTCAAAAATGTGATTTACAATATTGTGAAAAGGAACATGCCCAAAAACATATGATATGTACCTCCCAAAAGACAATAATTCCACCAACAGATAGAATGTTCTCTCGAGACAAGTCAATAATCTCCTGATACATGGCACTCAGAATATTACCACCCCAATCAAACTCGCCCTACCAATCCACGTAAGCCAAGCTCGGAAGGATGTTCAAATCCACCTCATCTCTCATGTTGCATGCAAAGGTACACCTAGCTATCACCAATAGACACAGCCGAGCCAAGGCATCATTAGAAATCAGATCTCCCACAGCCCCCATTAACCTCAAGTTGTCATTTAGGATAAAGCGCTTAACCCTAGTACTATATCTAGGAGGGTCAAAGTTGAGCAGGGCCTGGGTCTCAGAAAGAGAGAAAGCCTGCCTCCAATCATTGCACATGTCTAAGGGCTGGGTCCCAAATCGGGTCCTCGAGATCATGTATAAGTTAATCACAGTATACGTCAGCTCCCCGGTTGTGAAATAAAAAGTGTTAATGGTATCCCACCATCTCTCGGCCAAAACTTTGATCAAGTTCATATTGACATGACTATATGTCCTCATCCCTAAAAAGTCAACAAACCCGATAGGCTCCAACAAATTTTTGGCAACACTTCCTTGAGGGATGGACCTAATCACCACCTCCAAATTACTCCTTCCACCCTTGTTCTTAATGGTTGAAGCCTGCAATAAATTGGCATACATATATGCATGTAAAAAAAAGTGTGAATGAAATGACACTCAAAATACACAGCCGATCCAAGGTCCCTAAGGAAAAGATAGAACTGAAAAGGACCATTGTGAGATGTTAAGTGCCAGATGATTTCTGTAAGAGGCGTGTCTCTCAGGATCTTGCAAGAGAAGTGAAGGGTTGGTGTTTTCCTTCAGCGCCTCATATGAGCGCCAATGCAACCCACTCAAGGAAGAGGGGGCGACAAGGCGAGAGGAGGAAGATCAATGAAAAGATCCTGAAGCCATCATTATGAGAATGATGAACCTAACAAGCACAATGAGAAGCAAAAAAGTAAGTATAATAATAATTAAAAAAAAAGAAGTGTGTTTTAATTATTATTGTTAAGAGAAAAAAATGCGTGTTTTACTGTTATTATTTTAAAAAAAAAAAGAGAAAAGAAAAATGTGTGTTATTATTATTATTATTAAGAGAAAAAAAATGAGTGTGTTTCTATTATTATTTTAAAAAAAAAGGAGAAAAGAAAAATATGTGTTTTTATTATTATTCTTATTAAAAGAAAAAATGATGTGTGTTTTTATTATTAAAAAAAAAAAAGAAAAGTGTGTTGTCTTTATTATTATTAAAAAAAAATATGTGTGTAAAAATAAAAAAGGGGGAAAGCAGAGAGAGCTCATGTTGGTGTGAGCTTAAAGAGGGAAGGGGTGAGTGAGTGATGGGTGAAGTGAGGCTATTTATAGAGTTTTAGGGTAGATATGACAAAATAACATATAGTAAAAGGTGTCTTATAATTATTTTGTTGCATAAAAATCCATTTCTTAGCCCATTTCAACTCAAAATCTAAATATGAAAGTTCCTATGTACTCATGAATTTTTATCTACCTATAGACACCTCATTCGCTTATTTCCTAGTCAAAATGTAATTTGTACATCATAAAAAAAAAATTATGAACTTGAAAATTCACTGGTCTCCCAAAAATGGTCAAATCAAGTTCCAAAAATTATCAAGATTATCTCATTATAACAGGAATTATTTTTCGAACTCAGACCTACCAGTGTCTTGAGTTCACTCTCATCAAAACTTTCTAATTGATAGATAGCTTTGATGAGGGAGCAACTATGAACTCTCATTCAGCAGTTCCAAAATTAATTTTGAACTCACCAATACTGACCAAAATATTTTTAGTACAGTTTGTTTCCTATCCTAACCGGATCTTCTGTATCAGATAGTATTTTTCTGAAACTGACTGGATTTTCTCTTAGAATAACTGCTTAGCTATTCTAAAATTAATTTTGAGTCTATCGACACTGATCAATAAGATTTTTGAACTCTATAACTCTCAAAAATTGTCCCAAAAGTCTAAAAAATTGATCCAAAAGTCTCAAAAACTAATCCAAAAAATCTGAAACTAACCAAAAATGATATTGAAAAGCGAGTCGAGCCGATGCCACATGGAGAGGTGTAAGTTTGACGGGAATTCGTGTCAGTGTCTATGTGGATCCACATTAGATAGGTTATGTGGTTGCCCCTATCTAAGGCGGATTCGCACAAACCTGATACGGATCTGCATCTTCTTCTGCGGGAAGCTATTTCTTATGTATCGCCTCCTGCATAAAAAATTAAAAAAAAAAAAAAAAGACCAAATTACCCCTTTCAATCCAATTTTAACCCCTTTTCAACCATACCCTTTTGGTCTTTTCACATTTTCACTTTCTAAACTACTCTCAACCCCATTTGCCTATAAATAGGCCTCCTATTTCTCATTATTCCACACTCCAAAAAAATTGATATTGATTGCTATCTATCAATTTTTCTTCTTCTTCTCCCTCTATCCACTGTTTAATTAATTAATTAATTACTTTAATTAATTAATTTCTTCATCCAAACCAAGTTAATTAATCCTTTTAATTAACTAAAATCTTTTTTTAATCACTCAAAAGTTAATTAATCAATTAATCTTTTTAACTAATTACTTCCTTTTTTTAAATCAAAATCCTTTTTTTATCACTCATCCACTATTTTAATTAATTAATTAATTTTTTTAATCTTTAATCAATCTAATCATCTGATCTAATAAAATAGAATTTCAGTCTGGCAAAATACTTCTTCCATCCCGTCCACTGAATCCAGGATATTTTTCATCAACTCACTCCCTAAACCAAAAATCATTTTAATCAATCTGTAAACCCTTTCACTTAACCATGGAATGAACTACGTGAGTTTTGATCCCTATTCAATGGGGTACATAGACACATTTGAAATTTAAATCTAAATTTTCAAATTAAAGTTATTTTCTATTTTTCCAAATGTAATTAATTACTTTCTAAATGATATTTGTGAGGGAATCTATGGTCTTTCTAGAATCCCATAAGAGCTAAAGTAGACATCTCAATTTTTATTAATGTAATTGTCTTAATTGGAATTAAGGAGTGATTATGTGGTTTCCCTAAATCTTTAAGGATTAGAGGGAATACTCTCCTTAATTTGTAAATGCTTATTTTAATTATTTTATCAATCCCCATGCACTATGCATTCATAATATGCCATATTCATGCATTTTATTTACAATTATCATTTTATAAATGTTATTCATGAAATCAAATTTTCAAAGTCAAGTTAAAATTAAGAGCCAAATTTAAATTATTTAAAACAAAAAACCTAGTCCTCAAACTCAACTTGGTTTAAGGCTAGTGATTGTATCCTTGGGTAAATTAATTAAAAATTAATAAATTGGAGTCAATTTGATTTTTTCCTTAGTTTTTCCATTTAAAAAAATAACTTAGGGTGGTGACTCCCAAAATCATTTTTCAAAATCAACTAATTCAAACCTAAGAGTTCTATCGTGAGTATAAACTTGAATGAACATCCTAATTCCCTCTAACTGATAGAGCTGGTGTTCGGGCGAGGCCTCATAGGAAGCAAAAAGATTTTCTTGAAGCAAGTCTTCCTTAAAAGCTATCTAGGATTGCAAGGAGAAATATTTTGAAGCCAGGCTTAAGGTAAATTAATGAGGCGCTCTCTTCTGAATGAGCTAATGCCAAGAAGAAGTGTTTCAACTAAGGCCAAACATGGCTTTGCCTCAGTGAAATAGAGGGACCTCTGATGAAGGATAAAATTAGCCAAGTTTTAATTGAGCCCAAGGGATAAAATTAACCAAGTTCTAATTATACGTAACAACGAGAAAGCCCATTCGAAAGATTGCCACCTATGGGCTTGTGGTATGACTCTAATTAGTGAGTCAGTCAAATTGAAGCTGGGGCCTCATCTAAGAAGATTACAAGGCTACAAATCATCCTCATCCTTATCCTCACCACAGAATCCCAAGACTTGTTTGACGAGGCACTAGCCTCGCTATCAAAGACTTGTCTTTATTCTCGAGGGTCATTCTCGTAAAGTTTGAGTAGCAACCATCTCGCTCACTCTCATATCATACTAAAGTTCTACTTCCTTTCTAAGCTCGACTTGACTCATCTAAGGGTTTTCCTTATCAAATGAGTAAGGTGAGACGCTTCAGGATAAGGCATACCAAGTGTGGTGCCCTTTACCTTGCAACGAGTGGTGTCACCACTTTGATAGTGGCCAAATATACGTATAGTGCTGGAAATGTAGAAATTAGGGTGAGCAATTATCCCATTAAGTCATATTACTTCATCATTGTCCATAGGATGCTACCATACGCAACTTGCCTTTACCTAACAATGAGATCAAGTAAGTATAAAAGAGGAAGCATACCACCATTTTCAGGTAGTAGATTCTGCATCTTCTCATCTCCTTCTCTCACTTAAATATTTTCTCAAAACCATAAAGAAGTTCAATCCTCTTTCTTAAGGTTCTTAAACCCCAAAAAGCTAACTCAAGGATTAGACGGACCTTTGCTAAGCCCAGATTGAAATCCAAGAAGATTCCAGTCTATCATCTTGATCGAAGACTGATCAATGTTTATTCTACCATAATTCAAAATTTTAGTTGTAATTCTACTCTAAAGTTGAATTGAAAATTAGGCGTGGTAATATCAAGTATGACACAATAACAAGACGCAAATCCAACACGAATTTAGTGGGTTTGATTTAGAGGTTATCATGTTTGTATCAATTTTGTGTTGATCTGATTGTAACATGAAAATAATTGTTACAATATTGCTTTTAATTTTCTTTATAAATTTATATCTAATTATATTTTATGTAACAATATAAATTAATAAGGTTAATTTAGTAAGTTTTATAATTTTTTTAATATTAAAATAAAAAATAATTAATTTAAAATTTTAAATGTATTATTCATGTTTTTTCGTGTTACCATTAATTGAGTGGATCAAGTTTGTATTTAGATTTTTAACATGATAAACTAATTGTATTGTATTCGTGTTGCCTTTTATCGTATTATAAGCGTAGCTCAATATGATCTACTAACAAAATTGTCACTCCTATCAAAAATAATAATAATAATAATAATAATAATAATAATAATAATAATAATAATAATAATAATAATAATAATAATAATAATTTCACAATAATTTGAAGGGAAAAATTAAAATTAACCTTAAAACTTATTATATCATACTATTAATTTAATTTTTAAATTTTGATGGAAATTTATTGGGTTTTAACTTTATGAATTTGGTAAATTACTAATAACCAAATTAATAACTTAATTAATCAAATTTGCAGATTTAAAGAATTCAATTATTTCCATCAAAGTTTAAATTTAAACAGACAATATGGTATAATAAGTTTAAGGATCAAATTGATTTTTTGACCTCTTAATTAATAATATTTTTTTTAACAATTATGACTTAAAAGAAGAATTGCAAGTTGCAACTAAGTTTCAAAATTAAGATAGAATTAATATAAAATGAAAAATAGAATATAATTACAAGAATACACAAAGTTCATAATAAATTTATCTATTAAGCCTAAAAAAAAAAAAAATTGCACTGGTATATTGACACCCCTGTTATTATAAAAATTGCAGTGGTATATATATATATATATATATATATACTACGAATGCATAACCAGCGGGCTGATTCTCTGGCTACGCTAGCATCAATCCTTCAACTCTGCATCAAAGCATGGAGTTTTTCGTTGTGGAAAGAATGGATGCCCGAGCAACGAACACCATTTGGCGAGATCAGGAAAATTCTATATCACGGGTCCTTCGTGCCTCAATCAAAATGTCTATTAATTAATCCTTATTCATTTGGTCAAAGTCTTCACGGCGTTTTCACACCCCTGAAGAAAACCTCTGTTTCCACCTGATCTTCCATAAATAATTGGAGAGGCCCAATCGGAGGAATAGTCAAATTCGGTCCCTTGGATACCTTAACCCGGTTGTTTAACCAGCTATCCGATGACTCATGGACTAAAGAATTGGAGAAGATACATTTCTAGGAAAAGGTTTTCCTCATAATTGATTTTTTCGATTCTTTTAGTCTTCGGCCTATAACTAGTAACCGTTTGCTTGTGTAGTTCCATCAGTGAACACATTCTAGCTCTTTGACACTTCCTTCTCTTTCTAGTGTAGTGAAGTCAACCTCCTATTTAAGTGTGAGTGTGGTCAGGTTTTCCTCATAATTGATTTTTTCGATTCTTTTAGTCTTCGGCCTATAACTAGTAACCGTTTGCTTGTGTAGTTCCATCAGTGAACACATTCTAGCTCTTTGACACTTCCTTCTCTTTCTAGTGTAGTGAAGTCAACCTCCTATTTAAGTGTGAGTGTGGTCAGGTGCCTAAAAGAAGGGCTGACGCGGCTTTCTTCATTATCCGTTTGGTGTACATATATATATATGTACATATACATATATATCTATATATATGTGTATATATATATGTGTATATATATATATATGTGTATATAAATATATATATAAATATATATATATATATATATATATATATATATATATATATATATATATATATATATATATATAAAAGACATCTTTTATATTTAATCTAATATATATTTACCCTTACACACACTGAAATTGTGAGAAGATTTTCTCATACGGTTGGCAAGACATTTTCTATACAGGAAAAATATCAATACATATTATAAAATTTCCTCCTAAAGTTGACAAAGTGACATTTCACGCATTTATCCAATAATTATCTAATTTTAGAAAAAATATTTTTATCCTAAAAAATTATTTTAGCAAAATGTCATGTACAGGATTAAAATTAGAGTAAACAGTAAAGTTTCTCTAATCTCCTATAAGTTAATAAATTAGTTTCATTTAAAAGGTTATAAAAATGCTATATTAACAACAATGCTACAAAAGAAATACACAAATCCCAAAAATTGCAGCATAAGAATTGTAATAAATCTTATGAGATTCGTGTGATTGAGATTGTTTGATTTTATGGTTGATTTCATTTTGGAACACAAATTGCTAACGATCCATGATCCAGATTGTGCCATCCCAAACACAAATAGCTTGGGTTCATCGATTTCCGGTAACACTGACGCTTTCTTCAAAATAATCTCATACAAAAGTATTCATTATATTGTTCATATTACAACTCATTAACTCTATAGGACTCTGATATGATTATTAAACAAAATTTAGAGCCATGTACATAAAACATAAATAAATACATGTTAAGCTAATGCTTAGCATGATTGATAAAGAAATTTGCTCATTTACTTATTGACTAAAATCCAATTCTCGGAGTCAGTTCCCATGAGGTAATTCTTAAATACATAGGGTGAGAGTGAGATTGCGCCCTTGGATATGCCGGAAAATGAGACTTAGTTTCAGTTGGCCCGAGAATACCCTGGTCGACTGAATAAAAAAATACATAACTAAATACATATTGCAAAACAGAGATCATGAGATATGAACTAGCCACTAAATTAGGAGTTATTTCTTTTTATTTATTTGTTAGAGAAAAGTTGGCGTGTCCAAATGACATATGAAGGAAATAGAAAATACCTTCTGAATTTCCATTCATTCATGCTGCACACCATAAGCTCATGTAACTGAGCAAACTTTTTCTACTTCAATCCAACTGGATCCTGGCACTTTCTTCACATCCCTCCTCTCCATGAACTTTCTCAACATCCCCACACCGTCCCAATTCTTCATACCAGCAAACATGTTAGACAATAAAACATAAGTTGAAGAGTCAACTCCATCCAAATCCATTGCACATTCTGCTGCTCGCTTTCCGGTTTCTATATCTCCATGCAGCTGACAAACACCTAATAAAGTCTGCCAAACAAGCAAACCTGGTTGAAACGGCATTCTTAAGATCAATTCTTCAGCTTCCTTAATATGCCCAGCACGGCCAAGTAGATTCACCATACATGCATAGTGATCTTCTCCTGGGGAGATTCCATGGTCACTAGACATAGAGAAGAAATATTTCCACCCTTCATCAATAAATCCTCCTTGGCTACATGCATAAAGCACACAAATGAAGGTGACATAATTTGGTTCTACTGCCTCCATCCTCATCTCATCAAAAATTCCCAAAGCTTCTCTAGCTTGGCCATTTTGTGCGCACCCTATAATCATTGTTGTCCATGAAACAACCGATCGATTATTCATTGACTGGAAAACTACCCATGCTTCATCCATACATCCTGATTTTGCATACATATCAAGTAAAGCATTATCCACACAAATATCAACCTGAGAACCGAGTTTGATTCTCAAGGCATGAAATTTCTTTCCATCCTCCAAGGAAGCCAAGTTGGCACAGGCATTAAGTGCAGTAGCTAGAGTGAAATTATTGGGCTTCACAGCCATCTTCGACATTTGTCTAATGAGCTCGAGCGCTTTGCCTGGTTCCCCACACTGTAGGAATCCAGCAGCCATCTGGGTCCAAGACCGGACATCTTTACTTGTCATTTCGTGAAAAGCCTTGAAACCATCAATCAGCCTCCTGTTGCTTATGTACATATGACACAGAGAATTTCCAACACAAATATCCGCACCATGACCACTCTTGATAAGTTGTACCTGGACTTGCAAACCCATTTGGAGATCAGAAAGAGAAGAGAAGGCAGTAAAAACAGTAGCAAAAGTAAAGTGATCGGGCTTGAGACCCTCACAACTCATCCGATACCAAATGCTCGGTAATTGTGAATAAGAATACTGCAACAACCCAGACATCATGGTATTCCAAGAAACAATATCCTTATTTAGACACCCATCAAAAACTTCCTTAGCCTCTAACAACTTTCCATGCCGTATCAAAGCCGATAAGAATGCATTGACCACAAACACATTGGATTCAAATCCTAAGCGAACAATTTGCGCATAAATTTGGTATAAATGAATTGTATTATAGGATAAAGAGCAAGCATGAAGCGCGCTAAACCAGTGTAAATTCGTTAGGAGATACCACAGAATCAAAATGCATGCGGGAAAAGAAAGAGAGAGCTTGATCGGTATACCCATTTTGGACACAACCAGAAATGATAGAAGACCAGGACACGACATTTCTATGGGGCATTTGATCGAACAATTTGAGAGCATAGTTCAGATGCCCTAATTTGACATAAAAATTGAGAATGTGATTGTAAATATGAAGGGAAGGAAGATAAAAGGATTTGATGAGCTTGGCGTGAATGGCTCTTCCATGGAAAATGTTGTGGGATTTTAAGCATCTGCGCAACAGGTTAATGTAAGATTGTGTCTGCGACTGTGACTGTGACTGTGACCGTGACTGTGAGGCAGTAACAGTGCTTATGGTTTTTGATAGATAGAGCTTTTCAATTTCAAAGGTTGAAAACAAAAGTGAATGATGCATTTGACAGTTGCAATCAAAATAAATCTTGAACAAATTTTTTTTTTCTTACAAAGTTCAAACTACATCTTCTTGAATTGGAGTCTTACATCTTCTTGAATTGGAATTGGAGTCTTACTTTGCGCCCCATGGAGTATAGACAACAGGCCTCAAATCCTAGACTTTGGATAATTGTTTTTTTTTTTTTTAACCAATTTTAATTTTAATTTTTTTTATGTTATATTATGAATTACTTTAAATTTTAAGTAAATACGAATCAAATAATATATAAGTAAAAATAAAAGAGGTCCTCTGTAATACCTCTTATTCATAGATGTCCTTAGTATTAATAGTTATTAGATCATTAATTTTAAATCAATTTTAAATTCTAACTGTTAATTGAAATCACCAATTACCTGATGTACCAGTCATTAAATTTTAGTTCATTTACATGTTGTGGGACTTTAGCCAAACGCCTCTCTCTCGCTCGAGACAAATGTCCTAAGAAAAGGTAAGCGATTTTTAAAGAGGTTAAGTACGAATTTTGGTGTTCATAAATTGGAACGATTATCATTTAGAAATTTGATTTTTGATTTTGAAAAGGATTTGGGAGTTGCTACTCTAATTTATTTTAAATGAAAAAATTAACAAAAAATCCAATTATAACTCAAATTCATTAATTTTTTAATTAATTTATCTAAGAATAAAATCACTAGTCTTCAAAACCAAGTTGAACTCGTTGATTAGTTTTTCTGTTTTAAATAATCTAATTTTGGCTCCCAAGTTTAACTTGATTCAAAAATCGGTTTCATGTACAACAAGTATAAAATGATAATTAAAATATATGAACATGATATAATTATGAATATATGGAAAATTAAAGAGCAAATAAGATAAACATTCACAGGTTAAAAAGAGGATTCTCTCTAGTTTTTATAGATTCTAGAAAAGCCACAAAATTGCTCCTAAAGTCCAAGACAATTAAATAAATTAATTACATTTATTAAGGAATGAGTTGTCTTCTTTAGCCCTTATGGGTTCTCGAAAGACTACAAATTCTCCTACAAAATATGATATAAATAATTATATTGGAAATAAAAGGGGAAAAGGATTAATTGGGATGTTGAATTTAAATTCTAAATATACCTATATCCCTACTAAATGAAGATCAAAATCCATATAATTTATTCCATAATTAAGTGGAGGAATTTAGTGCTTGGTTACATTAATTTGGTTTGGAAAGTTTGTGAGTGAAAGAAAAAAAAAGGTTGTACCTTCTTTTGGGCAGACGAAGAATTTTACTGGACCGAAATTCTATTTTATTAGTGCTGGGAAGGGGGGATCCTACTCAAAGAGAGCGGATAGGAACGGGAGATTGAATTGATTGATTAATTAATTAATTTGATTAATTAACTAATTAAATGAATAGAGTGAATTGATTAATTAATTAAGTAATTAATTAATTTGATTGAGGACGGATTAATTAAATTTAAAATATTAATTAATTAGTTAAAAATAAGATTAATTAGAGGGAGAGAGAGAAAGGAACAAGTGGATAACTATCAACACAAGTTCAACGAAAGAAGACAATGGTAGGAATTGAAGCTTATTATAGGGCAAACGTGAGTGAGACTAGTTAAGGAAAAGAAAAAGTGAAATTAAAAAAAGGGTAAGGCTGAAAAAAGGGTTAAAAGCTGGGATGAAAAAAAAAGGTTTTGAAATTTTTTGAACACAATGGGGGACCATCCACCAAAGGACCTGGTGGATTTGTCGGACACCTTAGCAGAATCATCGTCATTGCCAGTGGATTTCACTGTACTTACTAGTAGATTTTGATAGAGTTAGAGGTAAGCAAAACAGAACCAAAATAAAAAAAAACAAACCGAAATGACTGGTTCATTTAGTTTTTAAAATAATTAACCCAAAATAATTTCGGTTTAATTCAGTTTTAACCAAAAAAAATTTCAGTTTGAACCAAACCTACTAATATATATATATATATATATATATAATATATATATATATATATATATATATATATATATATATATATATATATATATATATATATATATATATATATATATATATAGATATATATATATATATATATACATAGATATATATACATATATATAATATATATACATA
>CANTUT010000939.1:0-21752 GCA_947687605.1 Reutealis trisperma
CTTTAAAGCACACTTTATATTAATGTCAGTGATTTTTAAGTGCTGAATTTGAGTTGAGGGATGACAATGTACATTAATAAATACTTAAGGGACTACGGATGTAATTCACTCATTTTGGGCAATGATGAAATCATATTCGTTCTCTATTTTTGTTTTTATTTTATTTATTTTTGCAAAATTTCATTTCATATTAGGAAATTTCTTTGTTAGTTTGTCATTGTAGGATTTATTTCTGATTTGAAGATAATATAGAGGAGACAAGTTTCAAGATTATTTTTTGGAAAAATTTGTAATAAAAATCTGTAATTGTTAAGTTTGTATCTATTCAAAAATTTTAGGTTTTCTTTGTAATTACCAAGTATGTAATAAATTCTTAAATATTTTGTATTAAATTGATATTATTAAATAAGAATTAATATTCACTTTTATTTTTCAATTATCTTGTATTTATTTTAATTTATTAATACAAGAAATTGATAATCACTTTGAGCCCAAATTGAATTTAAATTTCATTTTCTCAAATTAAACTCATTTATGAGTCAATTTCTCAAAATAAATAAATAAACAATCATCATTTTTCATTAAGCAATAACATTATGCACTAAATAAATAATAAAAGATAAATATCTCAAGGCCAATTTAATATTTTAAAAATTAATGTGTAGGGTATCAAACGTCTTCTCTATGCATCGGCAACTCTCGAACCTAAATTTTGATTTAACAGATTAATCTTTTTAACGGTTTCCAACCGAGCATTTTAAAATAATTCGGTAAATGCCGACTCCATTTTTAATTTAAAAAAAATATTTCTTTTGCCATTTGCATTACAGCGTCCAAAAAACATTGTGACACCGGTTACCGACTGATTATGAACTGAAATTATTGATCGAATATAATTGGCTGATGACTATGGCATGAAAGATTGACATGTTATTATCACCAATTATTGACCCACAATAAGCCAAAAATCTGTCATAAAACTTTAGCAGGCATTAAACTTCACCAACCGAGGTGGACGTTGCAAAAACAAATCGGTCGGCAATCGATCGGTAAATTATGCTATTTATTGACTGAATGTTGACTGACAATATATCAGAGGATATGCACGAAAATTTAGAATGCATTAATAATTATGATCGATTTAGCAACTGAATGCCATGTGACAAAATCATTCCATAAGTAAATTGGTTGGTAAATGTAAGAAAAAAAATATAAAAAGTTTAATTATATACCGATAGATTATTGACCGATTGTCGATCTTATGCTTTTAACACGTGGCGTTCGATCACTAAATTATAAATTCGGTTGCTAATCCATTGTAAACTTAGTTGGTAAAAGGATAAATATATAGCCTAGCAATTCAATCTTTCCCCCTTTCTTCTTCCTCTTTCTTCTTCTCTCCCTCTCCTCTCCCTTCTATTGCTTGCATTGTCTTCCCTCTGCTGCCATTGGCCACTATTTTTCTGTGTTTCGCCATTCACCTCTCTTCTCTCTCAGGTGTACTTTATTTATTATCTATTTTTTTTGTAGTATATATATATGTGTGTGTATGTAATTTTGGTTTTGTTGAATTTTTTCTTTGAATATTTATTTTTTTGGTTTATTGATTTATTTGATTTTTTTATTATTTTGTGTTTGTTGGTATATATGGTATATAAAGATTTTATATAATTTTTTATTATATGTATAATTTTGTAGATTTATAATGTATAATTTTTTGATTTTGTTGATTTATGAGTATAATTTTTTTGATTGATAATGGGTATTATTTTGTTGATTTTGTGTATAATTTTATTTGTTGTTTGTTGAAAATTATTTTCATGTTAATTTTGTATAATAGAAATTATAATTAAATTTTAAATTTTTATGTTAGTTTTCTATAATGGAAATTATTTTTGCATAACATGATATGATAAAATTTGTATTAATTTATTTTTGTGTTATGAAAATTTTGTTGTATTAAATTGATGTTTGTTACTTTAACGGAAATTTAATGGAAATTATTTTCAAGTGATATTAAATTAATGTACGTAATTTTTTATTTAATTTTTGTAATTTTTCTATTAATTTCTTTGCAAATAAAATTAATGTATTTTATTTATTGAATTTGTGCATTATTTTTTAAATTGATGTGTAATTAAATTTCTGTATTTTTAATAAATTTATATAAGCTTTTATTAAATTATTGTGTTTTGATGTGATTTATATGGATTAATAATATAATATTATGCATGTAGTTAATTTTGACATTTTCAGTTTATAATTTATTAATTCATTATTTAATGACTTGTAATTATAATTTCAATTTATTTAGAATTTTTACCTAGTGTATTAGTTCGCTTTTCTGCACTATAAGATGTAGATATGTGAATTTTTTCTTGTAACTTGCGAATCATATAATTACATGTATTGTATTTATATTTAGAATTTTAATAAAATGTATATTTAAATTTGTATATTTTTTATAATTTGATATATAATTTATAATTAATTGGCATGTAAAATATAATTTTATGGCATGTATAATTAATTATGATGTAAATTATAATTTATTGGCATTACTTTATAGCTTAACTAGATTGAAACCCACGTGTCCCCCAGGGGGTGGTTTTTTAATAATATAATTTTATAAAATAAAAGAAAAAGTAAGATACAAAGCGTATGATAAATTTTATAGATGATATATTTTATGGTTTTTTTTTTTCATGGTTTGAAGAAAATATTTGGAAAAGAAAGCTGTTAGGTTATTTTAAGTGTGTTAACTTATTTATGCATAATTTTCTTAAAATGTTCATTATGTATATTTTTAATATTGCATTACTACAAAAGAAATGAAAAATAAAGTGTTCAAAAAAAATAGAAAATACATATTAAATAAATGATAAATAGTAAAATTTATTGCACTAGGATAATATTGCTGATTTGATGCTTTAAAAAATCATGCAACATTAAAAAAAAAAAAAAATTCAATTGTTTTGTGCAAAATGCAATTGCTATGAATACGTAAGAGTAATGTATTTTACCTTCACCAACCTATATCGATTTTGATTCTTCATCATCTTTGTTAAAGGGTGACGAACATTCTTGCCTAGTAAAAACAATATTTAAAGAGATATGTAATTAATAAAAATAGTATTTTATATTAAATTTTTTTTATAATGCGTTTTACCTTATGTGTTTTTTTTTACAGGTGATTTTTCTGAAAATAAGTCTGTTATGGATGGAAGAATTATTTCACTTGCATTTGATAAACTAAAGACTTGTTCTATATCAACATTGGATGGATTTGAAAATATTGAACTTTGCTTGGTGTTTTTTTTTTGGAATCTGTTGATAATGGTTTTCGAAGAATCATTGCATTGACAGGAGTCGTTTCTATAGAAGATGTAACAATTTTTTCTAGAGACGCTTTATCTTTGAAAACATGAGTCACATTGAAAGAAAAATGATAAGTGTCATTAGACTGTTTATTAAGAACAATTTGAAATAATTTGTGTAATCCATAAATCTTAGTGATTAATGGTGGGACTGAAAACTTGTCTTTGGATACTTGAGTAAGATTGCTCGTGTAATATCTGAGAAAATTTTGTTTTTACTATTAAAACTTTTGAAGTATTTATTTATTAGGATTTAACAACTTTTCTAATTAGAGAAATTTCAAATATATATATATATATATATATATATATATATATATATATATATATATATATATATATATATATATATATATATATATATATATATATATATATATATATATATATATATATATATTTCTAAATTGCTAAATATTATTTATTAGTATTGTTTTGTTATTTCAAATTTATTTAAGGAATTAACACCTATGTATTATTTATTATTCAAAAATATTGTAATTCCATTATTATTGAAATTATATTAAAAATTATATAATTATTGATTAAATTATTTTAAATTTTAGGAAATAGTATTATCTTGAATTTATTAAAATTATTATTATTTTATTATAATTATATAAAAAAAAAAAAGAAAAAAAGAAAAGGGACAACATCATTGTTGTCCTAATGGGAAAAAAAAAAAAAGAAAAAAAAGAGTACAATATCATTGTTGTCCCAACGGTAAAACGAAAAGAAAAGAAAAAGTGAGGAAACATCATCATTACTTTCATTATTATTATTATTATTATTATTATATTTTATTTAAAAAAATTATTATAAGGGGGAGAGGACTCTGCTTGTTACAGCAGAGAGAGAGAGAGTACCAGTAGCTGATTACCAACTATCGGATTGCTGCCTTCTGGTGACCAGAATAGCACGCACTAGATCTTTGGAAAGAGAAGGCCGAGATCTTTCTAATGCCACCTATATCACAGCCATCCGCCATCGAAAGAATTCGCACTCGTTGCCAAAATAGTCGCCGGTCTGCAATTTCTGAGCTAAATTTTGCCGATTTTGGACTTTCGTTTTCAACAATTTTGGTACCGTTAGACTCTTGACTTTTCCAGCTTTTATTTGGTATATTATTTGTAATTTTTGGATTAACTTCAAATTTTGGTTGGAATCTAGCGACAGACGGCATATCGAAACAGTTTTTCCGGTGATCCTCTGACAAGCAATAGATAACTAGAAAATCTGGATCCCCATTCCAACACCAGATTTTTGATACTATTTTTATCAAATTCCGACATTAAAATAGTTTTCCGGTGAATCTCTGGTAAGTGATGATTGATTTTTTGAATTTGTTTTTGTTGATTATTCCAGTCTTAGATATAATTATTTTATTAGATTGAGTAATAGAATAGAATGATATTGATTTTAAACTAAGATTATTGAGTTAATTAGTTTAGATCTGTAGAAATATTTAGTTTCGATTAATAATAATTAAATCGAAAGTTTCAATGTAGGTTGTGAATTTGAGAATTGTTGAATATCATTCGAATTGTAGTGATTGGGAATTATTTGGAGAAATTGCTTATAGAGGTAAGTTATGAAATATATCAATACATGGTAACCTAACACAAATGATTTATTGAAATTCCTATTGAATTAAATTGAATTATGTTGCTTATTGACTATTATTATTATTATTGATATCAACCTTTGAATCCATATTACTATTCACCATTGAATTATCATTTTATTTTGTTAACATATTATAATTGCTAAATATTATTTATTGATTATTAAAAGATCATTTGGGTCAAATTGTTTATTGATTATTAAAAGACTACTTGGGTTGAATTATTTATTAATTGATAAAGGACCACTTGGGTCTAACTATTTGTTGAATTATCAAGAGATCACTTGGGTTTAATTATTATTATTGTTCCTACCAAACTATTGACCATATATATGATAGAATGCCTATACTAATGGGGGATATACCATTAGACCATGTGCAGCAGTGACCTAACTGATAGGGTCAAATATATCAGTGTTCTACCTAGAGAGAGCTATGTGCTCTAGGCGTATGTTCGGCCAAGCATATGTAATGAAAAGAGAGAAGGTACTGCCCTAATTGATAAGTCATGATATAATATAATATGATATGATTGGTTCTGTCTCTTTGGTGCCATTTCTCCTAGGTACATATATGTTATTGTTTCTAAATCCATTTTGTTATATATGTTTATTGTTCAACCCCCAGGTATGGTTATATTTTATAATTTATTAAGTTGAAAGCTCACCCCTATTCATTGTGGATTTTTTCAGGTACTCGAATAGAGGAGGCTAGATATAGAGAAGATTGAGCTCTTGTAATCCTTTCCTCTACAAGAAGCTAATTATGTAATAATTTAAAATACTTTATTTTGTTTCAAGTATATATGTTACTCTAAGTACTCCATAATAGTTAAAGTGATTTGGAGATATTTATTGTGTTAATTAAATTATTATGGAACATATGCATATTTTAGAATTGATTTTTTAGTTGATTTAGGGAGTTTATTATATTATTGGGTTCTACAGGTGTATGGTAGTCCTTAAACTTACCATTGCCCTAAGATTGTCACATCTCCTAGAAATTGGGGTGTAACAAAGGTGGTATCAGAGCTAAAGGTTTACAACTATAGAGATATTGTAACCTAACTAAATGCATAATTAGAAAAAAAAAAAAAAAAACTACGAAGTTTAGAATTCCATAATGTCATTGTTATGTCTTCTATAGATATAGATCTGCGTATATCATTGTGTTATGAATCTAAGTTACCTTATTTCTTATCAGTTTATGGATATTCCTCCTCGTCGTGGTCGTGGACTTAGTCGTGGACGTGGCCGTCCTAGAAGAGCTATTCCTCTTGAAGAAGGTTATGTTAATCGAGCAGACGATAATGCAGTATCTCCGCCTGCACCTCCAGTTGATGTGGCTGGAGTAACACAGAGATTAGACCAACTTCTGAGAAATTATGAGATGCTGGTTGAGTTGATTACTCAATAGAGACAACAACCTATTCCTCCTGTTCCTATTGCTCCAATTGTTCCTCCCGTGGCTCCACCTCAACCACATGATGTTCCTCCAGCAGAAGAAATCAATTATGAAAGATTCTTGAAATTGAAGCCTTCAGAATACATGGGTGATGTGGATCCTATAGATTTCTTAAAAGAAATGGAAGATAAGGCTCAGATTATGAAGATTTTTGATTGAAGAATAGGAGAATTTGCTAGGTACTTGATGAAAGAAGACGCTAAGGAATGGTTTAAAAGAAGTATGGTTGGAATACTCAAGAATAATGAAGAGATTACTTGGGAGCAGTTTAAGGAGAAAGTATTGAATGAATTCTTACCGGAAAGTGTAAAGGAGGCTAGAGTTGTGGAATTTGAAAGATTAGTACAGACCCTAGACATGTCTGTTTCTGATTATGCCAAGAATTTTCGTCAATTGAGTAAGTATGCTCCGGCTCTAGTACCTAATGAAGATGCTAGAATTCAGCATTTTCGGAGAGGATTAATTGCACCTTTATTTAAAGTTTTAGCTACTTATGAATTTGACTCTTTCTCTAAAGTGGTTGATAAAGCAAGGATGATTGAGAACAAAGAAATGGAAGTAAAGACAATTAGAGAACATAAGAAGAAAGCTAGGTTTGAAAATTCCTCCAAACAAGGCAGAGATGACGATGGAGTGAAGAGCATGGATATATCTCTATAGTCATCAGGTAATTTTAAAAGTCAACAAGGAAGATCTCAAATGAGATAGAATCCTGCCAGATCGATTTCTCAAATGAGTTACAAAACAACTAATACCACTCTATCTAGAGTTTCTTTTCCCCTGTGTCCTACTTGTGGAAAGAAGCATAAAGGCCACTGCTATGTAGGGATAGGTGTTTGTTTTGGTTATGGACAGCCATGACACTTTGTGAAAGATTGTCCATGGGGATCTACTGATAGACCATAGACTTCTTAGTCCACAGTTCAGATGGAGAGATTTGGAAACAGTGGAATGCAGATTGGCAGAGGAAATGGTGGTAGAGGCATTAAGATTGGTAGAGATTTAGGACAAGCTTCTGGGTAGACTTCTGGTCAAGCTCCAATAGGTAAAGGCAAAGGAAAAGTATTTGCTTTAACGCAACCTGAAGCACATGCCTCTAACACAGTGGTTACAGGTATTCTCCCTATCCAAGCTTTGGATGCAAGAGTATTGTTTGATTCTGGAGCTACTCATTCCTTTATTTCTTCATAATTTGCTAAGAAATTGTTTGTGGCATGTAAATTATTAGAAAATCTATTGGTTGTGTCTACACCTTTGGAAGGAGAAATAAAAGTTTTGAATGTTTTTTCTTCCTGTATAGTGAAAATTGATGATAGAGAGCTAGAAGTTGATTTAATAAAACTGCCAGTGTTAGAGTTTGAAGCAATCTTGGGCATGGATTGGTTATCTAAGAATTTTGCTACTATAGATTGTCATAATCAGAAGATAGTGTTTAAACCTCCTGCGAAAAAAGAAATTGAATATCAAGGAGAAAGGAGTGAAGCACCGTACAATCTAATCTCTGCTATTGGAGCAAGAAAATTATTAAGAATAGGATGTCAAGGGTATTTGGCTTACATCGGAAATACTGAGTCTGAAGTAAAAGGAATAGAACATATTCCGATTGTTAATGAATTCCCAGATGTGTTTCCTGAGGAATTGTCGGGTTTACTACCTGAAAGGGAGATCGAATTCAATATTGAAATATTACCAGGAACTAATCCGATCTCCATACCTCCTTATCGCATGGCACCAGCTGAATTAAAGGAGTTAAAGATGTAGTTGTAAGACTTGCTTGACAAAGGTTTTATTCGTCCGAGTATTTCACCTTAGGGTGCACCAGTTTTGTTTGTAAAGAAGAAAGATGGGTCTTTTCGATTGTGTATCGATTATAGGCAACTCAACAAAGTCACTATTCGGATTAAATATCCACTACCCCAAATAGATGACTTATTTGATCAGCTGCAAGGAGCAAGTCATTTCTCAAAGATAGATTTAAGATCGGGGTATCAACAATTGAGAATTCAAAAGGAGGATGTACCCAAAATAACATTCCGAATAAGATATGGACACTATGAATTCTTAGTGTTGCCTTTTGGATTAACAAATGCACCAGCTGCTTTTATGGATTTAATGAATCGAGTCTTCAAATCTTTCTTGGATAGATTCATCATCATATTCATTGATGATATTCTGGTGTATTCAAAGAGTAGAGAAGAGCATGAAGAACATCTCCGAATAGTTTTGCAAACCTTAAGAGAGCACCAATTATATGCCAAACTTTCCAAGTGTGAATTCTGGCTGGATAATGTATGTTTCTTGGGACATGTAGTCAGCAAGGAAGGGCTTCAAGTGGACCTAAAGAAAGTGGAAGCAATTCTCAAGTGGCCTAGACCTACTAATGTGACAGAAGTCAAAAGTTTCTTAGGTCTAGCAGGCTATTATTGGAGATTTGTTAAAGATTTCTCCAAAGTAGCAGCACCATTGACTAGACTTACTCATAAACAAGTAAAGTATCAGTGGTCAGATGCCTATGAGGAAAGTTTTCAGAAACTTAAGACTTGCCTCACTACTGCACCGGTATTAGTACTACCATCTAGTGAAGGAGAGTATGCAATCTATTGTAATGCTTCACAAATAGGATTGGGTTGTGTTTTGATGCAACATGGCAAGGTAATAGCCTACGCTTCTAGACAGTTAAGGAAGCATGAGCTAAATTACCCAACCCATGACTTGGAGATTGCAACAATAGTATTTGCTTTAAAGATATGGAGACATTACCTCTATGGAGAAAAATGGGAGATTTATACAGATCATAAAAGTCTGAATTATATCTTCCAGTAAAAAGATCTAAGTCTTAGGCAAAGAAGATGGATGGAATTGCTTAAGAACTATGATTGTGAAATCCTATATCATCCGGGTAAAGCAAATGTGGTAGTAGATGCCTTAAGTCGAAAGTCATTAGGAAGTCTGGCTCGCATTCATGTGCACCGAAGATCATTGGTGAAAGAAATGCAAAGCTTATATGAACAAGGAGTTGGATTTGAAGTGTCAGACTCTAAAATACTATTGGCTCACTTTCAAATCAAATCACTATTAATTGATCAGATTAAAGCTGTATAGGACAGAGATCCTCAAATAGTGAAGCTGAAGAATGATATGGAAGCAAAGAAGGCTCCGAGATTTACTGTTGTTGATGGAGTACTGAGATGTGGCACTCGTTTGTGTGTTCCTGCAGTTAATGAATTGCAAGAACAAATCATGAAGGAGGCTCATTATGTGACTTACAATATACACCTAGGTGCAACTAAAATGTATCATGATATGAAGAGTTCTTATTGGTGGAGCAGAATGAAGAGGGATATAGCTGAATATGTGGAAAAAATGCATAACCTGTCAACAAGTTAAGTTTGAACACCATACACCTTTTGGGTTCCTTCAACAATTGCCATCGCCAGAATGGAAATGGGAAAGAATCACTATGGACTTCGTGGTTGGTTTGCTAAAGACATCGAGTGGGTATGACTCAATATGGGTAATTGTGGATCAATTGACTAAATCAACTCACTTTTTGCCAGTTAAGATTACTTATTTAGCTTCACAGTATGCTCAAGTATATATTGATTAGATAGTACGACTTCATAGAGTTCCAGTCTCTATTATTTTCGATAGAGGGACAAAATTTACATCGAGATTCTGGCAAAAGTTACATGAATCACTAGGCACTCAGTTGAACTTCAGTACAGCTTTCCACCCTCAGACAGATGGCCAATCAGAAAGAACCATTCAAACTCTAGAAGATATGCTGAGAATGTGTATTCTAGACTTTGGAGGTAACTGTGATAAGCATTTACCTTTGATTAAATTTGCTTATAATAATAGCTATCACAGTTCAATCAAGATGGCCCCTTATGAAGCATTGTATAGGAGAAAATGTAGATCTCCTATATGTTGGGATGAAGTTGATGAGAAGTTTATAGAAAGACCTGAATTAATTCAGTATACTTCAGAGAAGATACCTCTCATTAAGGAAAGATTGAAGACAACGTTTAGTCCTCAAAAGAGTTATGCCGATATGAAGAGGAGAGATTTATAGTTTGCCACCGGTGATCATCTTTCTTGAAAATCTCACCGATGAAGGGTGTCATGAGATTTGGTAAGAAAGGTAAATTGTCTCCTCGATAGATTAGTCCTTTTGAATTTTGGATAGAGTGGGGGAAGTTTCTTATCGGTTGGCATTATCACCTAGTCTAGATAATGTTCATCTTGTGTTTCATGTTTCGATGCTTCGTAAATATGTTTCGGATCCATCACATATTCTGCAATCTCAACAATTAGCTATTAAGCAAGATTTGTCTTTTGAGGAAGTTCTTGTAGCTATTGTTGACAAATTAGTTAAGAAGCTTCGCAATAAGAAAATCCCTATGGTTAATGTTTTGTGGCGAAATCAGTCTATAAAAGAGTGTACTTAGGAGAGTGAGCAAAGTATGCAAGAGAAGTACCCATTTCTGTTTTCAACTGTTTGAAACAACATTGTATTTAAAGGTATTGAATTACTATTATTGAAATTACTATTTTCGATTGTTGATTGACCACCCTATTTAAAAATTCAAGGACGAATTTTCTTAAGGGGGGCAGATTGTAATATCTGAGAAAATTTTATTTTTAATATTAAAGCTTTTGGAGTATTTATTTATTAGAATTTAACAACTATTCTAATTAGAGAAATTTCAATATATATAAATAAATTTGAAATTAACAAAACAATAATAATAAATAATATTTATCAATTTGGAAATAATTATATATATATATATATATATATATATATATATATATATATATATATATATATATATATATATATAGCAATATTTAATTATTTCTAAATTGATAAATATTATTTATTATTATTTTTTTGTTAATTTCAAATTTATTTAAGGAATTAACACCTATGTATTATTTATTCAAAAATATTGTAATTTCATTATTATTGAAATTATATTAAAAATTATATAATTATTGATTAAATTATTTTAAATTTTAGGAAATAGTATTATTTTGAATTTATGAAAATTATTATTATTTTATTATAATTATATTAAAAAAAAAAAAAGAAAGAAAAGGGACAACACCATTGTTGTCCCAACGAGAAAAAAAAAAAAAAAAAGGACAACATCATTGTTGTCCCAACGGTAAAAAGAAAAGAAAAAGAAAAAGTGAGGAAACATCATCATTACTTTTATTTTTATTATTATTATTATTATTATTATTATTATTATTATTATTATATTTTATTTAAAAAAATTATTATAAGGGGGAGGGGACTCTGCTTGTTACAACACAGAGAGAGAGAGAGAGAGAGAGAGAGAGAACCAGTAGCCAACTACCGATTGCCAGATCACCACCTTCTGGTGATCGGAATAGTGCACGCACTAGATCTTTGGAAAGAGGAGGCCGAGATCTTTCTAACGCCACCTATATCACAGCTATCTGCCACCGAAAAAATTCGCACTCGCTGCCAAAATAGTCGCCGGCCTGCAGTTTCTAAGCTAAATTTCTCCAATTTTTTGACTTCTATTTTCAACAATTTTGGTACCATTAGACTCCTGACTTTACCAGCTTTTATTTGGTATATTATTTGTAATTTTTGGATTAATTTTAAATTTTGGTCGAAATCTAGCGACAGACGGCAAACCAAATCAGTTTTTCCGGTGATCCTTCGACGAGCAGCAGATAAGTAGAAAATCTGGATCCCCATTCCAACACAAGATTTTTGATACTATTTTTATCAAATTCCGACATTAAAATAGTTTTCCGGCAAATCTCCGGTAAGCGACGATTGATTTTCCGAATATGTTTTTGTTGATTATTCTAGTCTTAGATATAATTATTTTATTAGATTGAGTAATAGAATAGATTGATATTGATTTTAAACTAAGATTATTGAGTTAATTAGTTTAAATCTGTAGAAATATTTAGTACGGATCAATAATAATTAAATCAAAAGTTTCAATGTAGGTTGTGAATTTGAGAATTGTTGAATATTATTCGAATTGCAATGATTGGGAATTAATTGGAGAAATTGCTTATAGAGGTAAGTTATGAAATATATCAATACATGGTAACTTACCACAAATGATTTATTAAAATTCCTATTGAATTAAATTGAATTATGTTGCTTATTGACTATTATTGTTATTATTGATATCAACCTTTGAATCCATATTATTATTCACCATTGAATTATCATTTTATTTTGTTAACATATTATAATTGCTAAATATTATTTATTGATTATTAAAAGACCACTTGGGTTGAATTGTTTATTGATTATTAAAAGACCATTTGGGTCGAATTGTTTATTAATTAATAAAAGACCACTTGGGTCTAACTATTTATTGAATTATCAAAAGACCACTTGGGTCTAATTATTATTATTATTCCTACTAAGCTATTGACTAAGCCATTGACCATATATATGACAAAACGCTTATACTAATGGGATATACCATTAGGCCGTGTGCACCGGTGACCCAACTGATAGGGTCAAATATGTCAGTGTCCTACCTAGAGAGGCTATGTGATCTAGGCGTATGCTCGGCCAAGCATACGTAATGAAAAAAGAGAAGGTACTGCCCTAATTGATAAGTTATTATATACATGTGATATGATATGATTGGTTCTGTCTCTTTGGTGCCGTTTCTCCTAGGTGTATATATGTTATTGTTTCTAAACCCATTTTATTATATATGTTCATTGTTCAAACCTCAAGTATGGTTATATTTCATAATTTATTGAGTTGAAGGCTCACCCCTCTTCATTGTGGATTTTTTCAGGTACTAGAGTAGAGGACGCTAGATATACAGAAGAATGAGCACTTGTAATCCTTTCCTCTACAAGAAGCTAATTATGTAATAATTTAAAATACTTTATTTTGTTTCAAGTATATATGTTACTCTAAGTACTCCGTAGTAGTTAAAGTGACTTGGAGATATTTACTGTGTTAATTAAATTATTATGGAACATATGCATATTTTAGAATCGATTTTTAAGTTGATTCAGGGAGTTTATTATATAATTGGGTTCTACGGATGTATGGTAGTCTTAAACTTACCCTTGCCCTAGGACCGTCGCATCTCTGAGAAATTGGGGCGTGATAGCTCGTTGGTAAACCAATTAATTGAGTTGTTTGGTGACCAAAAATATTAAATGTACTGGAGGTTGTATCATCCTCTACAATACAATTTAACTTATACCTAAAAAATAATAAATTATAAGCTATTCACATGTAAATTTACTAATTAATTGTCTATAAAATGAAAAGATTTTGAGTAATATACAAATAAAGGGGAGGTTCTTTCACTGGTCCACATTCACTACACTAAAGTTGGTCAATATAATTTTGTAATCTAGACCTACACTGAGGACATGCTCTATACCACTAGCCTTTTGAAACATCGACTTCTTTTATGACTGCTTCGCATGTAAATTTAATGTCCTAGATATAGCCATGTAGATAAAAATTAAAAAAAATTAATGAATAATATAAAAAGTTGTAATTTTTGTAAAAAAGGTAACAAATGATAAAATTTATACCATATCAGAATAAATGTCTAATGATAAAAGTTCTTTCATTTTTCTTCTATTCTCATTTTTTTGAGTCTCAATGTCAATGAAGGAAGAATTTTCTAGTTGAAGCTTCTCAATTTTATCAATTGGCTCATTCAATCTAGCAAAAAATTACATATTTATTATTATTTAAAATATTTATAATCAATTAAATAGCAAATTGAAAATTTACCTTTGTTTGAAATTATGGACATCAGGAATATCCAAATTGCTAAAAAATTTTGTTGCAAAAGAGCTATTAATTGAGACTTCATCTCTAAGGCATATATAGAAAAAGTTTTAAATTTAAAGTACATAATGCAACAATTTGTATTAGCAATTTAATTTTTTTTCATTTACCATTAAATTTTTTAACTATCATTGACAAAAAAAGTAATTATGACAGCTCTATTTGATTCTTCAAAAAAAACATCTTCTTCAGGAAATTGAACAACAATCTTATCCTAAAGAATAACATTTAGCTTGTCATTACTGTATAAAAATAAAAATACTAATAGTTAAGTTTTATAAAAATTTAACAGATAAATAAATATAATTATTTTAGAATATATATACCTATAATTTTTTTATCTTTAACTGACGCTTCTTTGCAACTCTTCCCATAATATTAGTTTTTTTAACATTTCCGATTGAAATTATTTGACCCATGACATCTATAAGGAAAAAAAGTTAATTCTTATAATGAAAATTAAAAAAGGGAGGTTTGTATATATCTTTATTTAGATTTACCTATTAGAAATTTCTTGTCACCTGCTTTTGATTTGACTTCATCAAAAGTATAAAATTCTAGC
Source organism: Reutealis trisperma (assembly GCA_947687605.1). Classification (NCBI taxonomy): domain Eukaryota; kingdom Viridiplantae; phylum Streptophyta; class Magnoliopsida; order Malpighiales; family Euphorbiaceae; genus Reutealis; species Reutealis trisperma. The sequence goes on from CANTUT010000939.1 coordinate 14,868, forward strand.
TTGTCAAATGGGATTGGAGGATCTTCTTTATTAAGAACTTTAATGAAAACATTTCTTGATAATTTAATTCGAAATGGATGATGACTAACTTTGTAATTAGATTGAGCAAGAATGATTATAAAGCCAGATATGTGATACATGCTTCCTTCAGTGAGCAATGGTTAAAAATGATCAACAAATTGTTTTGTGATTGTACCTTGCATGGTATTTCCCTAATGAGATAATAAACAATAAAAATAGTCATACAATAAAATTAAAAAGCAATAATAAAATAGTTATAAATGAAAAAAATTAAAATTACATAAAGCTATTCAAAGTACAAACCTTATTGTCTATCATCAAGAAGTCAAGGCTAAATAATTCGTTGGAAGTGTAAAAATTGACGAATTCCCATATTCTTGCAATGCAAACATTTATTCAAGCATTTTTATTTTCACTTGTGATATTAGATAAAACTATGTATGACATTTTTTTTTTTAATGTATCCTGAAAAAGGAAAAAAATAAAGCATAACAATGTTGATGTTGTACAAATTTAATGGAAATTTAATAAAAATGACTTATCATAAATGAAAATAGATAAGAAAAGAATAAGTTTTAATATTTACATTTGATAATTTATAGACAAATCATTAAAAATTTCAGAGTGGACAATATTTTTAGTGTAATCTAAGTAATCATTATTTTCTTTTTTTTTTCTTTTTATTAATTGATATCCTCAAATTTTTATATGAGATAACTCTAGATAATGCAACATATAATTGTCCATGAGAAAAAACATGATCATGAAGATATAAACCAACTTGCTTTAATGTTTGGCCTTGGCTTTTATTGATTTTCATACAATAAGAAACTCTTATTGGAAATTGTCTTTTTTAGTATAAGAAAGAATCATTCTAGGTATATACACTTTTTCACCTGCAGGTGATCCTGTTATTGTAATAGCTTCTATGACTTTTGCTCCTAAATTTGTTTTCATTAGTCTTGTTCCATTACATAGACCAATGCTAGGGTTAAGATTTCGAAGTAGCATTATAGGTTTGTTTTTCTTTATTTTATTTCATGTTGAGGAAGACCATTAAAATTCAAAGAATTTAAAAATTCAATTGGATATAGAACTTCTAGCTCTTCTAGTCCATTTGATGTTTTACAAATTGAATTTGAACTATAATAAGTTTTATCTTCTTCTAGTAATAAATGAATTATTTCTTTATTAACAATATCTACAATTTCATTAGTTGGTGTAACAATAGCTCTATTTTTTATGTATGAATATTTCTGCAAAAATCAGGATATGTTTCTTTGATTATTTGTTTTATTGGATTAGTATAATTTTCAATTAATAAATGTTTAGGAATTTGAATCCAATTGTTTTCACTATCATCTTCACTTATTTTTATAGTTGGTATTAATCCATCCCCAACTTGCAAAATCCATTTAGAAAAATTTTAAATTCATTGTTTTCATTAGTTTTATTTGAATTCGATATAAGACGCATATTTATAGTTAATCTATATACTTTAAAAAAATCCCACAAATAAGATTTTGTAATTGATGTATTTCTAATATCATTTTTACTACCGTGAACAACTGTAGGTAATATTTGTTCTAAAATCCCCTCCTAATAAAAGAATTTTGCCTCCGAAAGGATTATTTACTTTTTCTTCTTCAGTGCTACATAAGATATCTCTAAATGATCTATCTAATGCCTTAAAACAATGTTTATGTGTCATAGGAGCTTCATCCCTGATAATTAGTTGGGTTTCTTATATTAATTTTGCTAATTGAGTTCCATTTTTTATTTCACATGATGAATGTTCATTTAAATTAATAGGTATCTTAAATATGGAATGTGTTGTTCTACCTCAAGACAATAATAATGCAGCAATACCAGATCAAGCAACAACTAATATAATTTTTCCTTCAGATCTTAATTTAGATATAATGACTTCATATAAATATGTTTTACCTATTCCACCATATCCATATAAAAAAAAATCCACTTTTATTATTATTTACAGCATGAATTATGTCATTATACACTTATCTGTTCAATATTTAAAGTTAGAATTAGGTTATCATGTTTTTCTTTTAAATCTGTAATATTATAATTCAATTCTTCAATTAATAATCGATTATTAATGTTACCAAGCAATGAGTTATCAAGCATAGGAAAATTATGATCAGCTAGAGTTGAAGAGATTTTGTTAAAAAAAATTTCAAGCTCAAGAACTCTATTTTTCAAATATATGTCAGAAATAGGTGATAGTGGAATATCCAAAACATTATGAAGTTCATGTTTTATATCATTAGAAAAAATTTTCCAAAATAGATTAAATAGTTTATCTAGATGACTAACTTGACAAAATAATATAATAACCATAAATAATCGACGCAGTTCAAAAGATGATGGACAAAAAATAGCTTCTTTCATTGCATTAATCCATTCAATATCGTTTCCTATTAAACCATAAGCTACACAGGCTAATTGAAAAGTAGGATATATGATTCCATTAATAGTTTTAATGTCTTCAAAATTTTTTAGTCCTTTGACAATATTTAATAGCACTCATAAATAATAAAGTTCACTAGAATTTGGATGAACATAAGCAATTCTACCAATACAATATCCTCTCTTTCTTCAAGTCCATATTTTTTCTTTATTTTGCCAAATCTATTTTGTGGGAAATTCAACATATGTTAGTGACCTAGCATCTTCATACATATTAATAGCTTTGATCCATTCAGTAAACATTGTATGACTAAAATCAGGATTGTTGGAATATAAGTTAAACTACTAGAAGGTTTAAACAAAATATTATTCATATTAGGTAAATGTATACTTAATTTTTCAACAATCGGATCTCTATACCATATAGGATATTCATAAAACCTCCAAATTGCTTCATATGGTGTAAGAAATCGACAATCCACATATGTTTCTATTTCGTCAACAGTGTGGTGGTTAGTGTTCTCATTTTGTTCATCATATTTGCTGTAGTTTGTAATAATTGTTCTAATTCTATTACTACCTTTATTAATATATTTGAATAAATATTTGACCATTGTGGACTGTACACAAAACTCACACAGATATGCACTTCATATTTATAATTGAGATCTTTATTATAAGGAACTACAAAATGATTATCAAATTTGTTATTGTTTTTAATAATGAAATTACCATCATTTCTATGCTTATAAGTTGGAAAACCATTGACATCAATAGTTGTTTCATTTTGGTATTTTTTTGAAAAAAATTTACTGCATTTTTTTTCTTTCATGCAAGGTGATGCAGGATTTATATAACCACATGGACCATGAATCATGAATTTTGAAACTAATTCACATTCCTCTAAATCAGTATTTTTTTTATGGTAACTCCGTAGATATGATATCATCAATATCTAAAGGCATAGTTGGTTTATCATTTTTTGTGCAACCATAACAAGCAATGAATATGAGGTAATCCTCTTTTTTGAAATTCAATAGTGCATAATAAAGCTATAACTTTACGAAAATGGTGAAATTTTTTGAAATCATCAATTAATTGGTTAACTTTTGCTTTAGAAATACAACTACAATATTAGCCCTATCTTCTAGTTTTAAGCCAGGTATATAATCTAACATGCTTTTTATCTCATTCCATAATGGATTATATGTAAATATTATAAATAAATCAAGATGACCATAAAATCTATATATAGCCATAGCATCATGGTAATGTTCAATCATATATCTAGGGCTTCCTGTATAAGTAGATGGTAATATAACTATAGATTTTTCAACATCATTAGAATTAATTCTTCCATTATGAACAACATTTTTTATTTCAGATTATATTTCATATGTTAATTCTTTTTGGTTTCGTCTTATATAGTCCAATCTTTCTTCTTCAACACATGAAAATGCATCTACTATAAACTGTTGAAATAAACAGCCACCTCTTAAGAGAGTTTTTCCCTCTTTATGATGTTATTGTATTCTATAAGCATAATATTCACGCATGGTAACAAATCTTTTTGGAGAACTTTTGTTTAAATGCGATGTAACATATTCAATATCTACTATGTAACCATTTCACCATAAGGAAATAAAATTGGATATTGCATTGCCATATGACTTGGATGTAAAATGCTAATTCTTTTTAAATTTCCAAATTTATGTTCAACAATTATATCTCTTTCTTTATCAAATAGACCAAAATCCCAACCATTAATCCTACAATTTCAGAAGATGAAGGAAAATTATATTGTAAACTATCTTGAGATCTTTTTCCAATTAATTTCAATTTAATAGGAAGGAAAGCATTTTCATGAAATCTATATCGGACCATTCTAAATGATTTTGCTATTTGGTTATATTGGTCAAACAATTCTATAAGACCTAAAATAATAGTTTCATTTATTGATTTATGAGTGTTATTACTCATTAAAGAATATATTCTATTATGAACTTCATGTTGTGTATCATACATATATAAATAATTGAGCAAATTTAGGATTTTCTCCATTAGAAGGCAATAATGAGCCCATTAAATGGTGGTTTTGTCCACATATTCTAAACACATATGGCCCTAGTCTTTTTTTAATATCATAATCTATTTTTCCTCCCATAAATGAAAAAGCAAACATATATAAAGTCTTATGTTTTTTCTAAATTTTAAAGATAATGGACCTCTATAAGGATTCAACAAAGTATTAAGAAAAGGTGTAATTTGTTGTAATAGAGGAAGTTTTATTTTTCTTTTTTTGCAACAATTAGTATAATTTTTTTCCCACTATTTATTGAATCATTTGTGCATTCAACCAACCAAAACAATGCTCCACAATGAATGCACTCATTGCCCGGCATGTCGAAGTCTAATTTTTGAAGATGAGGTCCTAATAAATTATAGGTAAAGAAAATGTTCATATATATATATCTATATATGTTTTGTACTTTTATTTGTTGATGAAGAGGGATCTTGACTTTGGGAAGCAGAAGCACAAGCTATAGTACGTCTTCTTTTGCTTTGCCTTTTAAATGTAGATGATAATGATTAATTATCTGATAGAAAAAAATTTAAAGATAATTTAAAATAAAATTATATCAATTTATTATGGAGTTTATTAGTTAATAAATGATATTAGAATATATACCTAAAAAAGTTGTTCTCTTAATAATGTTCGCATTTATTAAATTTTGCTCTGCACCCATGTTGAATGCTGAAGAATGGATAATTGGAAAATTTCTTTCAACATTATTGGACGAATGATTGTAGTGATCTATTATTAAAAAAAAATTATTTTATTTAATGTTAAAATATAAATTAATGTAATTATATAAATAATAAATTACAAAAACAATTTTATAACCTCCTTTAAGTCATCTAATTGTATTGGAATATCAATTAAATTATTAGCATTTGATAAATTAGCATCAAATAATTCCATATTTTAATCTAAAAAAAACATAATAAAGAAAAAATCAAACAATGCCACAAAAAAAATGTCGTATATGTTATGAAATAAAGAACAATTATAGAGAATAGAGCAAAGAGAAAATAGAAGAGAGAATAAATTTTTTTATGTGTCCATCTTCATTGATTGTAACACCTATCTATAGATGTAAAAGGTTACAAAGATAGGAATTGAAATAGAGTTCTATTTACATAATAATATCTATCTATTAAGATATGATAGACATCCAATTTTATCATACTACTTAAATATTATCATGAATATTATCACAATACTCTCCGTTGGATGTCTATTACAAAAAATATGATGCCTCGTTAAAACCTTACTAAGGAAAAATCCTATGGAAAAAAAATCTTAGTGAAGGAAAAAGAGTACATTATTCTTATATCGATTTACGTCATAACACTGCCTCATTAAAAATCTTGTCAGGAAAATCCAATGGGACAAAACTTAGGCTAAGAAAAAAGAGTACAGTGCACTAAAATCTCCCCCTCGTGAAAACATGATTTCTATCAAATATCTCTTAGCAAGTGCATGCCAATTTTGTTAACTAGCTTTTCACATGTGGTTGTAGGGAGTACTTTTATAAATAAATCTGCCAAGTTGTCAAACTGTATACTTAATAATATTTAAGTAATATCCATATATAATAATTTATTCATAGTACTCCCTTAGAATATTACTTGTGCCACGAATATGCCTCATTAAAAATCTTGCTAGAAAACCCAGTGGGAAAAATATATCTAAGGAAAAGAGTACATTTCATGCGCTATTTTATCATTGCACAGATTACCTCATTAAAACCTTTATCTAAGAAAACCATGTGGGATAAAAACTTGACTAAGGAAAAAGAGTACAATCAAATACTAATTCGCTTCCCCTGATGAGGACAGATTTTAACACAACATATATTAATTGATGAAACAATGTCGTTTAAATACCACACTAGGTAAAGACTTTGTACATAAGTCTATTAGGTTGCCACTCAAGCGAATTTGGTGGATATCTCTTCTAGAGCTCATGTATATATAAGAATTTAGGTGAAGTTTATATGTTTACTTCATCACCCTTGATATACCACCTTTAATTTGTGCATTGCATTATTTTCAAAACATAATGGGAGTGTATATATTTAGTGAGGTACTTCAGGACCATAAAAACCTTTATAAAATTACAGTACCACCATAAGTGGATACACAGCCAGTCTAAGATCTATCATTATGAATATCAAGTAAATAACCAACATCTATATATAGACTAATTTCAAATCTGAATCAAAATATGATCATAATATTAATAGTACATTGAAGATAACTTTTTACACCACTATAATATCTTTTAGTAGGTGCAGAGTTATACCTAGCTAGGAATTTTTTTTTCTTATAAATGCAATATCAAGCCTAATGCAATTTGCAAGATACATG